>JAOTQR010138864.1:0-20896 GCA_025774065.1 Solanum ossicruentum | reverse complement strand
ACTTAGTACATTCTAACGTACTAACACATATTTTTTGCCTACATGATCTAACCATGCAGGGAACGAAAATTATCCTCATCCACTTCTTCATGTCTAGATTAGACTTGTGAGCATTTGCTTGTGGTGAGTCTTTCATTCTAAGAACAAGACCCACCTTCTATCTACCTACTCTATGTTATGACTGTCTTTTGTCTTTTATTTTGAGGGTGAGCCTGAGATATGTCTTGTCCCCCACTCTATCTTTGACTTAGAGATATTGTTGGATGTCATGAAACTCTATGTACATGTTTGGTATGTTGATACTTATGGAGGTTATGCTTATGTCATATCTTGTGATGATATTGCGATGATATGATGATGGGATGGGTAAGTTCCTAAGTCCCTACTCCCATAATGTGAGTCATATGATCCCACCCTTTAGAACTTGCTTGTTGATGTTGAATGTGTGATGGCAAGTCCCGTTTTTCCTGTCCTTACATCTTGAGTCCCAAATTCCTGTCCTTTAGACTAATGTGTTGAAATTGCATGACAATGGGTCCCATACTCCCTTATCCCATATATTGATTCATACACCCCTATCCTTTAATATCAGTTAATAATTCTTGAACTAAACTTTCAAACTGATGATGTGTGTATGGATGCTATGGGGCTTGTTTGGGGACCTTTGGGTTCTCATTTGCTATGTCACCCCTTGGCCTATGCTTGCGTTATGATATATTTGGTCATTTATGATCTGTTCAACTTCTGAATTACGTTGTTTTGACCCTACTTACTAACTTAATCGACTCAAATCTTATAAAAACCTATTCTTAAACCATTCTAACTTATCCACTCTCAAAATCTCTCCAAAAAATTTTCAAATTTTCTCTCTGTAAGGATTCTCTCCATTGCAACTTAGGGTTTTAGCTTTAGTCAAGAATTTCAAGGTTTAATCACTCTAATTTCTAAGGTTTCTCACTTGAGGTATATAGGGCCTCATTCATGGATTAGATTCATCCGTGAAGTTCTTTTGAAAATCTCATTTTTCTTAAAGTTTAAGCATGATGTTCTATGAGTTTTCAGATTCTATTCCAAATTGGATTATGATTATTATACTTAATTATGCATGAATTATGAAGGATTACATGATTTCTATGATTTCCAATCAATTTCAAGTAATTTCAAGTATACAATGATTAGGGCTTGTTGATTGATGTTGGTTCTTTCACTAATGATCTATGTGGATTTCAAATGCATGATTCTCATATAATTCCTACCCAATTGCATGATTTTAACTTCAATTTCTTATCAACCCATATATGGTGCTAGTTTCCTATAACAAAGTTGTGATTTTCGTAAATGTGATCCTAAGTATGAAAGCATGATTTGCTGCTGATGATGATTATAATGTGAAGATAAGGGTGATTTAAGGCCCTAATGTTTATGAAGTGATGATAAATGGTGTGTATACCCACATTGTATGCAAAGTTATGTTTATAGACTATTCCTATGAGATGAGATGTTTTCATAAGGTTATGATACCGATTTTACAAGCTATGAAAGTATGATTTCTAAACTATGATGATGACTATGTATATGCATGTTATGTATTCCATGGGATTTGACTTAGCACCGAATGAGCTTGAGCGAGGGGAATTATCCCCAAGGATCCTATTAGACCCTCAACTCGATGGTTCGAGTGGCTTGGGCTTGGCTAGTGATTTACATGATGAGCCCAGCCAAGACCCTATAAATTCAGTTAAGATAACGTTCAACTGAAGGAATACCTTGGCATTGGCGTGGCCAGCGCATGCAAGGTAGGACGTGGCTAAGGCATGACAAGGACTGTATAAGCTAAGGCATGACAAGCATTGGGCAAGCTAAGGAAAAACAAGGCCATGACATGGCAAGTCGTGGCTAAACAAGTTTAAGGTTAGGTGTTGGACAAGGTCAATGGTGCAGGAAATCGGACCCCAATGGCAAGCTGTGCAGGCCAGGACCTATGTCAATACACAGGCACGTGTGCACGGCCTGCGCATGCCACAAACATGCGAGCTAGGAGTGAATCTGAATGCTAAGGCCAATCCATTGGCACCAAATTTGAAGGTTTCCTGCATGTGCCATGCATGGGTAGTTGGTGGTTATGAGAGTTTCGACCCGTTTTTGACCTGTCATCATGTATGGATAAAGACTTGCAATTTGAATTTGAATTAAGCCTATCAGTTGGGGATGTCAACTAAGTTGGGAAGCACATAGTTGTCATATGACTGGGCATGTTGTGGCCTATTCAAAGGCATAACCATTCAGTTTGGGCAGCAAGTCAGCCTAGACGAATTTTGTAAGCCAAGTCTTTGAGTGCTTCTTTGCTGGCATGAGTTAAACAATAAAGTTGGGACTTATTCTTGTAGATGCTTGTGTTCTTAATTCTTCAGTCTTTGTTTATGTTGGGAATTAATCAAAGTGAGTGAAAATTAGGGCAGATTCTAAGTGAGTTAGGCTACCGATTGAGTTAGATTGCAAGGGTTAACCCTATTATAACTGGTATCAGAGCCAGGTTGTTTCAACACAAAAATGGTTGGGGGATATTCATACAACGAGTTGTGAGAAAAGGTTACACAATCGAAAGCCATTCTAGGCATGATAAATAGTGTTGAGGCCATGACAGATGTCCAGACATAGATTTATGGCATCAGTGTTGCATTGCAGGCCCATCATGGTGCTGTTGAGGGACAGTTAGCCGAGTTGCAGGCTTTTCGTGACTCTGTAGGCGTATAAAGTGAAGTCCTTAAGAAGGAAAACGAAAATCTGAAAGTGAAAGTGAATGTTCTCCGCTTGGCTGTTGCAAATTTGCCCAGGGGACGGGAAGAATATGCCAAGATCAAAATTCCAGAGCCAAAATTGTTTGATGGTGTGCGTAGGGCAAAAGAATCGAAAAACTTCTTGTGGGACTTGGAGTATTATTTTGCTACTGCCCATGTTTCTGAAAATGACAAACTGGCCATGGTTGTTCGCTAATTTCGTGGGGATGCTAACAAAGTGTGTTGATGATGACAGTGCAAGCAGGCCTATGTTTAGTATGTAGGTGCAGTAGAGAGAGGCACTACGTGAAATATTTCTGCCAAGTAACTTGTCTTGGGTTGGTAGGGACAGGTTGAAGCATTTGAAACAAGTGGGAATGATACGTGACTATGTGACAGAATTCTCATTGTTGCTGCTGGACATTCTAAACATGTCAGATGAGGATAAGTTGCACAACTTCATTTCTAGGATGCAAGGTTGGACACAAAATGATTTGGGTAGGCAGAAAGTGCAAGATCTGCCTAGTGTCGTTGCTATTGCAAATGCCTTGATTGATTTTCGGTCAAACAATGTTACCACTGACCCAACTTACTCTTAAGAAGGAGAAGGGTAAGGATTGGAGGAAAGACAAACAAAAGTCGGATGGAAATGATAAAAGTATGGGAAAAATGGATGTTGCCTCGTCCATCCAAAATAAACAGGGTGGGAAAAAGTTTGCCGGACTTGCTAGCAACTTAGACATCAAACAAGGAATTATCTAAGATAGGGAAAGATCAATGCACCCTTGGCTGAAGAGGAGAAGAAAACAAGGAAGAAAGGATTGGAAATTGCAGCCTATGTCAAGCTACTATGTTTGATCACACTTTGTCAAGTGTTGGTGGGATGGACATCGATGAGGGGAAATCCAAAACTGAAGTGACTGACTGTCCAACAAAGATGAAGGTTGTTAACTCTGCTGCACAACTAGGCTATGGCATGGCTGCCACTGTGCCTCTGAAAATTGGGACTGGTCTAGTGTGCATACTTTGACAATGGTGCCACTTTATGATTTTAATGTTCTACTAAGAATTGATTTCATGAGGAAGCTGAAGGTTTCCCTAATTCCTCATTTAGATGGTCTTATGTTCATGGGTAAGAAGGACCCATGATTTGTGAAGGGAATAAATCCTTTTGACGGTCAAGATAAGAATAACAAGGAAACTGTAGTCTTACTGTCAGCTATCAGTTTTGAGAAGGGCTCAAAGAGAGGTGAACTTACATATCTTGTTGTGTTAGTGGAACTGAAGCTCGATGTGCATATCAAAGCTCATGATGATGTTGCCAAGTTGCTGAATAAATACAAAGGGTGTGAAGCTACCGGAATTGCCTATAGAGTTTCCTCCAAGGATGGAAATTGATAATAGGATTGACTTGATTCCTGGATTTGTGCCACTGGCATGTCCTCCTTATCGCATGTCTCCTTTGGAGTTGGCTAAATTAAGGAAGCAATTATCTAAGTTGCTTAATGCAGACATGATCCATCCATCCAACACTCCATTTGGTGCTTTCCAAAAAAAGCAAGATAACAGTCTTAGGATGTGTTGACTATAGGGCATTGAACATGGTGACTGTGAAGAACAAGTATCCAATATTGCTGGTTCAAGACTTGCTAGATAGGATGTCCAAGGCTAGTTTCTTTTCTATGTTAGACTTAAGGTCTAACTATTGGCAAGTTCGCATAGCCAAGGGGGATGCCTCAAAGACCACTTGTGTAACTAGATATGATAATATGAATTTCTTGTAATGTCTTTTGGGCTGACTAATGCCTCGGCTACTGTATGCAACTTAATGAAGAATGTTCTTTATGATTATCTTGATGACTTTGTAGTAGTCTACTTAGATGACATAGTCATATATAGTAGAACTCTAGAAGGTCATTTGTTGTATTTGAGGAAGGTGTTGCAAAAATATAAAGAATACCAACTCTATGTCAAGATGAAAAAAAATGTGAATTTTCTTGTCGTGAGATCAAGTTTTTGGTCCATTTGATTAGTGAAACCAAGTGTGCGTGAACCTTAAGAGAGTGCAACAAATAGTGGAATGGCAAGCACCCACCGAGGTTAAAGAATTAAGATCATTCTTATTAAGATCATTCTTAGGACTAACAAACTATTATCGAAAATTCATTGCTAGATATTCGAAGAAGGTTGTCACATTGACGGATTTGCTGAAGAAGAACGTGAAATGGGCTTGGTTTGAAGCAAGAGAAAAGGTTGTCAACTCATTGAAGAAGTCCATTGCTTCTGAACAAATATTGCGGTCGCCTGATTTTGATTTACCATTTGAAGTGCACATGGATGCCTCTGATTATGCTATTGGCACTGTGTTAGTTCAAAATGATCATCCTGTTGCATTTGAGACCAGGAAGTTGAATCCAACGGAGCAAAGATATTTTACACATGAAAAGGAGATGGTGGCAGTGCTCTATTTTCTTTAAACATGAAGGGTGTATCTCTTAGGAACAAAGTTCGTGGTCAAGATGGACAATGTGGCTAATAGGATAATGTGGCTAATACTTACTTCAAAACTCAACATAAAATTGAGTTCTAAGAAGGCAAGATGACAAGATATATTGGCAGAATATCACTTTGTGTGGATACATAAACTAGGGAAGCGAAACCAAGTGGCTGGTGCATTGAGTTGTGAAGAGGTATTTGCCGCTGTTTATGCAATAATTGGACTTGAATATGATTTTCTTGATAATATTAAGTTTAGTGCTACATATAATTCATTATATGTCAAATTAATGGATCAAGTTAAAGAGGGAACAATTAGACGGTATTGGATCGAGGATGATCTACTTTATTTTAAGGCAGGAGTGTCGCGATACCTCAAAATGATGGGCTGCAAAGAAAACTCCACAAAGAAACACGTGATACTGTTTATACTGGACATCAAGGTGTTGAAAGGATAATGGCATTGTTGTCCTGAAATTATTTCTAGCTAATGATAGAGGATGACATTGAGGCCTATGTAAAATCACGTCTAGTGTGTCAACTGGACAAGATGGAATGGAAGAAAGAAGCAGATTTGTTGCAATCTTTACCCATTGCACAGTATCCATGGGCTTTTGTTTCAATGGACTTCATTATCGGATTTCCAATAATGGATGAAAAAGCATCAATCATGGTCGTAGTTGATAGGTTCTCAAAATATGGTATCTTCATTGCTGCCCCTACTTTATGTTCTTCTTAAGTAGCCATTGAGTTGTTTTATAAGTGTGTTATGAAAAATTTTGGTGTTCCATTGGATATTGTGAATGATTGGGATGCTAGATTCACTGGTCAGTTTTGGACTTCTTTGTTCAACATGATGGGCGGTGATTTAAGTTCTCAACTGCTAAATACCCATAAACTGATGGATGGATAGATGGTAAAAATCAATCATCTACTTGAGGAATATCTCAGACACTGTGTAATTGCAAATTAGAGGAACTGTTTAACTTGCTGGACAATGCACAATTTTGTTATAACTTGTCCAGGTCATCTGCAATAGAGAAGAGTCTGTTTGAGCTGGTGTTGGGTATGTAGCCCAATACACCATCGGAAGTTGCTAGGACTGATGCACAAGGGAAGTTTCCTTGTAACACCTAGTAAAATTACCATAAACCTCAAGATGAGAGACACTCGCATAGCGTGTCTTCCCAAACTCCGATGCAAATTCGAGATCAAAAATACAATCAACATGAAAAATTATGTGGTAAAATAGTCTTGGTTGATTTTTAGAGCAATGGGATTAAAAGATAATTTTTTGAAAATGCATTTCAGAATAAGTGTGCGACAGGCCCGCGACGCGGACTTATCACGGACTTACACTTAGATGTGATTTCAATATTTTCTATGGGAATAGAAAACTCAATTGGAGAATTTTTGATGAAAGAACCCCCAAAATGGCCAAGTCCGCGTTACAGACTTGGTACATCAAAGGTGAAAATTTTCAACTTTTTGTGAGGGGCATTCCAGACTTTTTCTATCCCTCCTAAACATAAAATATGATCAATATTGGTCATTTTGAGCGTAAATATGATTTTAATATCCATTCTGAAGTCTTTCTAAGTTTCTAATAAAGACTAGGTCTAAGGAGAAGAGAAGAGGAGCGAGAATTCAAGGAAATCGAGGAGGGTTCATACGAGATTGAGTGTCAAAGCTTCATATCAGGTATGTAAGGCTAAATTAAAGTATGTAATTGTTCTTCCATGTGCCCCTGTTGATGGTAATAGAAAGATTGTGAGTATATTGAGTCTCCATGCATGTTTCTTGAAAGTTTTCTTGTAAATTTTATACATTATATGTACATTCATATGTTGATAATCATCATGAACTTGGTTTACTGAATAAATGCTTTTACACAAGTTATTGCATAAACCCAATATGTTATTTTATAAATATTGCATGAATGAACCTAGGGATTGACTAGAGCCTTGAGTTGAGGATGTTTATTGTGATTGTGATATGTGCATGACGATGAGTTGATAGAGCTTGAAGGTCCCATGAGAATTCATAGTTGAAATCTAGAGATTTTTCTAATTTACTTCCTCTTAATGATTGATCTTAGTCCTTGAGTTATTGAATGAGAATTGAGTTGATGAGATATTGAGATTATAGGCTGAAACTAATTGAGACGATTGATTGGTATGGATGGTCTTGTGAGCATTGAGTCTTGGGAGGAGTATCAAGCACAAACATGAGTAAGAGTAAGTCCAACTTGCACTCATTAACCACATCGCCAAGCATAGATGAGGATTAAACCACTTCATCAGAGGTTCCTTCTTGAGGTAAAGTCCCTGAAAGTAATAGAAGACTTTAGAGGCTAGATCTCTTGTGGATTCGAGTTGTTCCTTACCTGCAAGTATGAAACAGTTGTGGCAACATTAGTGGAATTGTTGTACAATCACTGGCTCATAAATGATTGTTGTTAGATAAGAGAAACTCCCAAGTAGATCCCACACTGATAGTACTTTGAGATGATTTGGTTGGATGAGGATGGATTGGTATAGATTGGTCATTGTCTACTTTTTATTCTTGATTTAGATGGACACTTGACATTCTGATTGAATATCTTCTGAATTGATGTTAATCTGTATTATTCTGCCTATATCTATTTCATTCATCCATTTTACATACTTCTACATTCCGTGTACTGATGTCTATTTGGACTGCATCATTTTATGATGTAGAGGCAGGTACCAGAGATCGTTAATAGGAGCACCGTTGAGGATCTATTGCAGTCAGTTGAATTGGTGAACATCCCTTACTTCGGAGGATCCTTATTTTACTTTCATCTTGCTATTAGATTCAGACTTTGGACTAACTTTATTTTTTAGTTGAGGTAGCCATGAGTTTATCGTTGGCACCAATTGATAGTGATAGAGGCTTTATAGACTAGAGTCGAGTTGTTGATTTGAGATTATGTTGAGATAGTTTCTTTCATACTAGCCTGTTTTATTGATATGATTTTTGAGACTTAGAATATCCACTATTTATTATCTTTAGTCTTTCACTGATTGGTTAGTTATGTTGAATGAATGAATGCGATGAGGCCAAGTGGTTCACTTGGGGACTAACAATAGTTTCTGAGTGCCGGCCATGCCAAAGATACCCTCCAGGGGCGTGATGAACTCTGTGTCAAAAGCTAGAGTTCAAGTGTCCTAGGAGTCTATGAAGCCGTGTCTAGTAGAGTCTTGTTTATGGGTGTGTTGTGCACCACACTTTATAAGCAAGATTCTATAGGACATTAGGAATGGTTACATTTCTTTCAGATTCCAATTTGTGTGATAGAGTGAAATTCTATGAGAGCTCTCTTCTAATTCGTGTATTACGCATTTACAAAATTTTGACCATGTTTCCAAGAAGAGCTGATGAGGGAAGAGGGTATTCGGCTAGGAAGAATGTCAATCAACCCGAGCCCCAAAACTAGGTTGAACCTATAGGCCCAGTTATCCCTGTCGTGTAGCCACCCCAAGCTAACATCAGTAATGTTGAGCTTTGCCATGCCATCCAGACTTTGGCCCAGGTCATGATAGCACTGATTGCTCGACAAGGAGCAAGCAAGCAATATGTTCCAATTACATCCAGAGTTTGTGAGTCCTTGAGGATGAACCCGCCTGAGTTTAAGCGACTGAAGAGGAATAGGAACATGAGTCATTTTCAAGTAGGGTCTCGTAGCTTTAGAGTTAAGGGATCTAATTCACAGGCTAGTATGCTCGAGGTCCCCGAGGCAAGGCACCTTGTGGCACATGTGGCAAACTTCATTTGGGAAAACACCATGGAGGAAGCGTTGGATGTTACAAGTGTGGCCAAGTGTGTTACCTTCAGAGGGAATGTCTTATGTGGGACAAAAAGGCTCAAGCTTCTACACCGGCACCACCAGTTAGAGAAGATCAGCAGGTACTACTCCTGACACAAATGAGGCCACAGACCAACTTTATGCCATGGCTAGTTATCAAGATCAGGCAGATTCTCGCGATGTCTCCTTAGATATTATGACAGGTATGATTCGAGTCTTTACTTGCTTATGATGTTGTCCATGAGAGAGAAACTTATGTGTCTAGAAAGTTGAATGTTGCGACCTAAGAGTGTGACTTGGGGTATTGTAACCAATAAGAAGAGTTGTCATCCCAGAGCCAGAATGATGATGATAGAAAGGAAGGGACGGGGTAGTGAGGGTAAGGATTGATTAAGGCTTGTGACTAGAGTTATGTGTTCATTAGGTAAGTAATGGGGTGATGAGTCGTTTGCTATAAGTTTGATGAGATATTCGTAAGTACCCTATGATTTTTATGATGAGGTATAGAGGAAAAGTTATTGTTAGAATGTGTTAGAGCATGCTCAAACAAGAAAGGGATCTATGTTGATGTATTTTGATATTTGTATTAGTGAGGGTGATGTTGAATAGGGGGAAATGAGTGCTTTAAATGTGATAGATCTAAACTAGGCTTATGATTCCAAAGTAAGAGCGCCATAAGATTCATAGAGTTATGAGTTTAGCCAGATAAAGAGGTATAATGATAGGTGAAAGGCTCTAATTTGTGAGAAGGGGTTGTGTTGATTGAATATTTACTATGAGATTTTAGTAGGCTTATGTTCCCAAATTTTTACCTAGTAGTTATAAGCTGTATGACATGAGAGAGGTGCGTGATAGATGCACATGTTAGTACTAGACCCTAAGTTTGAATTTTAAGGAACAACGTGAAAAAGGGGATAACATTGTGACAGTGATAGTCTTAGTTGAAGATTGCTCTAAGAGGCTTGTCGTAGTGTATGTTCGAGATGAAGATGCATATCCAAGAGTGAGAAGTAAGTTGGGTATCACAATCCAACATAATAAAAGTAGGCATACCATCCAGTCAACCTACTCCAATTAACATAACTTGGCATTGTTTTCAACACTGAGAGTAGTCTCAACCAATAAGAAGTGAGCCGACTTAGTCATCCGGTCAATAATACCCCAAATTAAATCAAATTACTTTCAGGTATGAGGCAAACCAACTACAAAATCCATGTTTGTCTCTTCCCACTTCCAAGTAGAAATTTCAATATCTTGAGTCAAACCACTGGGTCTTCGGTGTTCTACCTTCGCTTGTTAACAATTAGGGCATTCAACTACAAACTTGGCTATATCCTTCTTCATACCATGCGACCAATATACTTCTCTCAAACCCTAGTACCTCTTCGTAGATCTCGGATGAATAGATTAATGAGATTATGGGCTTTACTCATGATCATATCCTTAAGACCATCAACGTCCAAAACATACAATCAATCTCAATACCAAATTACACCATCTCCCCCTTGGGAGAAAACCTCTATTTTATTGGCAATCAACTTCATCAACACCACCAACAATGGGTGTAAATCTTGCTTAGCGTTAACATCACCAACCATAAAAGAGTCGACCCCATTCTAAACATAAATACCTCAATCATTAGAGTCGGCCAACATAACACCCAATTTGGCCAAACAGTAAACATCTTTTGCCAACTCTTTCTTCCCTTCATCAACATGAGCCACACTTCCCCTAGGTAGCCTACTAAGAGCAGCAACTATAGTATTTGCCTTGTCGGGATGATATTGTACTCTCATGTCACAGTCCTTAAGGAATTCTAACCATCTTCTTTGCCTCAAGTTAGGATCCCTTTGAGTGAACACATACTGCGAACTCTTGTGGCCAGTGAAAATATCAACATGCACCCCATACAAATACTACCTTCAAATCTTCAAAACAAACACCACCGTCGATAGCTCAGGATCATAAGTTGGATAATTACTTTCATGCACCTTCAATTGCCTTGATGCATAAGCTATATCCTTACCATGTTTCATACGTACAAAACCTTACCCAATCTAAGAAGCATCGCAACACACCAGCAACCCATCTAAGCCACCCAATAAAGTTAAACAGGAGCCGATGTAAGCCAATCTTTCAAAGTCTGAAGACTCTCCCACACTAATCTGACCATACACACTTGGCCTTCTTTTGAGTCAACATGGTCAATGAAGATGTAATAGATGATAACCCTTCAACAAACCTCCTATAATAATCAGCCAACCCAAGAAAACCGTGAATATCCTAAGGAGCAATCTTGCTAAACAATACACACCCTTCACCAACTCCCGTCTAACCTCATCTATAAGATAAACTACAACATCCTCCATGTCTGGATTGCATTACGAGCCCAAGTAACTTAGGGAGAGATAGAGGTAGGAAATATCAAGACACGTTCATTACCATGATAAGAATCGTGAAAAAGTGAAACATTTCCTAAAACGCCTTGTATCCTCCTACCCATATGGGGTGTACTTTAAACATTTCCTAAGACTCTATTTGATGTGGCATGTTGGACTTTGAGGACTATTAATGAACCTAGTGCTCTGATACCATCTCTATCTCGACTCGAACCTAGGGTCTAGGAGTGACATAGCAAATGAGAACCGGAGAGTCCTCAAACAAACCTCAAAGTATTCAGATTCACATCATCGGTTCGGAAGCTTATTCAAATAGTAAACATAGAGTTCTAAGGGGCGGGAAAGTAGGACTCATGCTATGGGGATATCATAGGGAGAGAGATTAACATGGATTCATAACACGTTGCACATACAGACTAAGGGGCGGGCAAATATGACTCCCTCTATTCGGGCATTTTGGGACTTAGGATTTTCCACATTTCTACATCATACATACATACATACATACATACATACATACATACATACATACATACATATATATATATATATATATATATATATCAAAATTCTCATAATTAATCCATAATAGCCATATCTATTAGATAACCATAATCATAAGGTTCAGATACAACACATAACATATAGATCCGATAAGAGTCTATAAGATGTCCAACAATGCCTCTAGTCATAAGATAGGACAAGGGCTAAGACATATCCGGGGGTTACCCTCAAAGTAAACAAAACAAATGGAAGCAATATAGGTAGAGGAATGGTGGCTTGTTTTTGGAATATAGGACTTACAACAACAAATGTCTCAATTCTGATCTAGTGTCAAATGGTGGATGGAAGTAATCTCCGGTCCCTACATGGTGAGATCATGTAGGAAAAAGTATGTACTAGTACATTTGAATGTACTAAGCATGTGGGGTGCAATGCATGTAACTTACCAAAACCTGTATACAATGTAGATGGGAAGGGCACATAATATAGAAAGAGATTTATAGCAAGGAATGTAATATAACAAGATGCCATGAAATTTATGATACATGAAGTGCAAATGATACTCATATATATATATATATGGGGATTTGACATTAATCGATATACGTAAGACCAAACGAGCTATTACTTGGAATCCCGATGAAATCCCCTAATTGGTAAAGAAGTGGTCTACTCTCCAAAGTTAAACCATACTTCACCTTACGGGCAACCCTTTTTTGTATAAAGTAACCTATCTTATGAGCAAGCCCATTTTGGATAGGATTTTCACATATATCATATCATATCATATCATATCATTTCTTCTCCTTATGGGCAACCCCATTTCGGAGGTGTCTTTCCTTATGAGCAAACCCATTTTGGAGATGACCCTATTCTAGGCACATAGTTCAAGGAAAGGGACAGAGCCCTTGGGGATAGCCCTAACGCCCCTAATCCATCGGTGCTAAGTCATTATCCCATAAGAACACATATACATATATATATACATGCATTCAAAAGATACAATAGTCATTTCCAAAACCATTTCAATGCATTTTTAGGATTAAAAAACAAACATCATTCATAATAATTCATGCTTAAGTTCAAATGTCCAAATCGTAGTTCATAGTCATAATACTCATGCATAGGAATAGCTCATCCATATACAAAATGGTGCAAGCACTCAAAATGCTCTAAGAGCCATAATCATAGACCTTTATATGATCACATTCTTGTCATAACCAATATCTTATCAAAATCATATCATAGAATACAATTGGGCTTAACCTACTTCATAATTTGCATAATAATCCAATGTCATGAAATCAAATGTCATGAATGATGTGAGAATAACATGAGTAATTGAGATTCAATCTAAAATCATCAATATAATATGAAATTCAAGTGAAAACGTAATTAAATCCACATTTAAAATCATGATATAAATGACTCATGCATAAATAAGTCTTGAAAAGGGACATGCATATTCATATCTTCATAAATCCAATGTGATTCATCATATTATAGTTTAAATCAACTTAAAATTATCAAATAAGTACAACCCATACATTAATTGAATTTAATAAGGAAAACAATTGTAAACCCAACTTTAAAATGAGTAAAATTCATGAAAAGTGCTAGAAAAGTTTTGGGTCTCTTTGGTTGAAAGGAACCAAAGATCAAGCCCACATACCTAGACCCAATGAAGAAAATCCAAGAGAAATTTGAAGAAGAATTGAGCTTCCTTGCTTCCCAAGTTGAAATCTCCACTAGAGTTCTTAAGAGTATCTTTGAAAGAATTCCTAAGTGTAAGAATGAAATTTGAATGAGAAGAATAGTTTTTAGGTTATTTGGAGGTCGAAATATTGCATAGGAAGTCATAAAAGACCCTTAGGAAGAGCCACAATTACAAACAGACCATTAATGAAGCAAAAATCACATTCCTTGCTAGGGGTCCATGAGGAGGTCTCATGGTCCATACAAGGTTTCACGGAATGTGAAACCCACCCGTATAGCCACACTTAGGCAATTTTCAGGAAACTCTACACTGACGGGCTTTATGAAAATGAGTATAACTTCTTCATCTGAACTCAAAATAAGGTGAAACCAAGTGAGTTGGAAAGATAATTCAAAGAGATTTAATTATATAGGTCATGGGCCACCCAATTCCTTTTGATTTAAGATATATGACCCTTTAAAGTTGACCCTTCTATCGGTACTTGTGAAAAACTTAGCCAATTAAATTCCTTTGAACTTGGATTGATGTAGGAGACCCATGATGACAATAAACAATATAGATAAGATTTAATTGAAGTCTTGAGAGTGAACTTAGCTTGAGCTTGAAAATTCCATTCTTAGAAAAATTTTCAATCTGGAAGCCATATGGCCTGTATCAAGTCACATAAGCCGTGTGACGACACTTAGGCCCAAAATTATCATTTCAAGCTTAAGGTCATCCACACGGCGCGTGAGGTGTCACACGGTCCATGTGGGTTCCAAGTGTGACGTGCCTTAGCTCGAAATTCCACACCAAGGCCACACACCCAAAATTAAGGCCAAGTGTTGCACCATTGGAGGCCACACGGTCCGTGTGACCTCACACGGGTCATGTAGTCTCCCTTGAGACGACATTTGGTCTAAATTTTCTCCAAAAGTGAAATCCTCAAGTTTCAATGAAGTCGTACAATATCCGAGTCATTATATCATCTTCCCCTTAAGAACATTCATCCACGAATATGGTAGAATAAGGCTTGACTTAGAACATGAAACTTCCAAACACAAGATACAATGCATAATTCATCATTTGAAAATCATCAAGTCATTAAAACTCATATCAAAACGTATTCAAATTATTTAAGATATCATAAAATAAATCATTTTTGTGCATATGTATGCATGCCATTTCATGAGACTCAAGAGTGAAAGAATTAGGACCATTGGGAATAAGAAGAACCTAATTCCATAGGCTTAAGTAGATTGGAAAGAATAGAGGTATCACCACATCCTACTTGATTACACTCCCCCTCATAACACTTTCTGCATGTTGATTCCTCTAAAGTACCTTAACCAAAGCCACATCCTTGTTACGAAGCCGCTTCACTTGCCTATGCAAATTTCAACCAGAACTTCTTTAAAAGACAAGTTCTTCTCAACCTCAACACCTTCTAAAGGCACAATAGCACTAGTATCACCAACCAACTTCCTCAACTTAGACACATAAAAAAATCGAATGAAAAGAACTCAAACACGGGTGCAAATCCAATCTATAGGCCATATTCCCAAATAGCTCAACAATCTCATAAAGGCCTACATACTGGGAAACTTAAATTGCCCCCCCTTTCCAAAATGCATCACACCCTTCATAAGTGATACCTTCATATCCACCCAATCACCAATACAAGACTCATGATCCCTCAGTCCAACATCCAATTAAAACATTTGGTGACTTTGAACCATCTTCTACTTTTCCCTAACCAATTCCACTCTTTCCATAGACTCCAACACTATATTCGGGCCTATAGAAGTCATTTCATCTAGCTCAAACCATCCCATCAACGACCTATACATTCTACCATAAAAAAGCCCCAAACGGTGCCATACTAATGATAGCATGAAAGCTATAGTTGTAAGTAAACTCAATAAGTGTGTCACGACCCAAGCCTAGGGCCTAGACGTGACACGGCGAATGGGAACCCAAAGGGTCCCCAAACAAGCCTCTTAGCATATCATTTACACATCCTTGGTCGCGGAAGCAATTAAACAACAACAAGAGAGTTAAAATAGGAATAAAGGGACTAAGGAAAGTTTTAGATAACTAAAAACAAACAAGAGTCAAAACATTGCATAACTACATCACTTGTCCAACGACACCTCTAAACATAGACTTAGGCGGGGGCCAAGACACTTTTTGGGCTCACCCTCATAGTATCAAGAGTTCAGCATAAAGAAATGAAATAATCGAGAGTAGCATATCTAGTGTCGCTGAACTTGAGAACTCACCAAAGCTTATCTTCAAGATGTCACAACTAGCCACGTAAAGGATGATCATGAGGAGCTCCGATTCCTACATGGTAACATCATATAGGCATAGATTATGCGTTGGTACGTTTGAATGTACTAAGTATACAGGATGCAATGCAACAAAAGATAGACAACATGGTCAAAAGGCATAAACATAGGAAATGGATAGTATAATAACAATATGACATGTATGATCAATGCTTCAAATAAAACATGCTTATATAGAACATATTACATGTGTACGAAGAGACCATCATCATAAACCAAGAAAACTAGTACTTGAATCAAGGCATGTGACCCCCTTGGAAGGTCATTGAGGTAATACCTCTCAATTGGTAGATGGACATGTCACCCCCAATCATAGTAGTCAAGGTATATACCCCTCAATATGGTAGATGGGCATGTCACCCCCATCAAAGTGGTCAAGGTATATACCCCTCAACATGATAGATGGGCATAACACCCCCATCAAAGTGGTTGAGGCATATCACCCCCTCAACAAGGTGTGGTCAACTTACAACACTATAGATACTATTTATGAATTCAATACACACATACAATCGTTTCATCATCATATAGTCACTTGACTCATAGGCCATGCAATAGACCTTCAATAACTCAAGAATCCTTAACAAAACATTTTATCAAATACTTGGCGGGTGTATAATGCTAGTTCACAATCATGTAATTCTAGAGTGAAAACATGTGAGAAAACTCAATGTAAATCAACCCACCAACACTTGGTACCAACCCCATGCAACATACATTGAAACCCTTCATGAAATCTCATAATAGATCACAGATTCATAGCTCAAAACATGCATAAACATTAAATATTTTATGTAACCCCAAAATAGTTTTATCATCAACTTCATAAGAAGACATACACATAGATAATCCAACATAAAAACATGCAATTTACTTAAAAAAGAAGGTTGGGCACCATGAGTAAAAGGACCTAATCGTTGAAACCTACATACCTCAAATATTAGGATTTCCTTGATGAAGATTTGAATGAGAACTTGAAGCTTGAATGAATATCTTGAGATCCGAAGATAAGTTTGGGACACTTGAATTTGGTGAAATATTTGGCAGTGTTAGAGAGGATTTTGGGGAATGCCTTGAATGATATGCGGTTGAAAAATAACTAAGTATAGGTGATTTTATGCATAGGAAGACTTAGGCCCAAGACCCCAAGGCCTTGGATCAAAACAGGAAAAATTGACAACAAAATACACAGTCCGTGCCCTGGCTGTGTCGCATTTGAGCGTGGATCCTTATTATTTTTCGTCATCTTTTAAAAATGATATTTCACTACGGGGTCTCTAAAATCGTGGTTATACCCTTTTACCACTCAATTTTGCCCCCTGATCACGAATATGAAGTCAAATTTTTTATATCACTCACGGATTCTGAAATAAATGGAAATTACGATTATGGGCATTTTCGAGGCATATTTTTGGGCACTTTTTGGGTGTTTTAATATCTCCTCCTTTGGAACATTCTTTCCCAAATGTCAAAAAAAACCTATATAAGAGAAGTAATCAAGATGATTTCAGCCCAACACATGAATGCACAAATGCAATAAAACATCATTTCAAAAATCTCAACATAAGTGTCAAAAATCACCATAAACTTATCAACATAAATATGAATACATGTAAATGACATAAGGGCTAAAACTTAAGACTTGGAATCACATAGGAGACTTAAATTAGTACCTTAGGCTTGAGTAGAATAGAAGAGATAGGGATATCGCTTTTGCATGCCCGCCTCGTCTTCCCCTGTAGCACTCTCAACTTGTTGGTTCCTCCAGAGGACCTTAATGGAAACTACATCCTTGTTCCTCAACCTCTTCACATGTCTATCCAAAATTTCTACCGGGACCTCTTCATAAGTCAAATTGTCTTCAACAACACCTACAATATCTAAAGGCACAATAGCACTTGGGTCACCCACACACTTCCTTAGCATAGACACATGGAAGACTGGATGAACTATATTCATATCATTGGGCAACTCCAACTCATAGGCCACATCACCAATCCTCCTCAACATTCTATAATGACCCACAAATCTTGGACTCAATTTATCCTTTTTATCAAACAAACCACACCCTTAATGGGTGAGACCTCCAAATAGACCCAATCACTAACCTTGAATTTAAGCTCCCTTCTCCTCACATTGACATAGGACTTTTGTTGACTTTGGGCTATTTTCAACCTTTCCTTTATCAACCTCACCTTCTCCATGGCCTCCATAACCAAATCTGGGCCTAATAAAGCCATCTTCCCTACTCAAACCATCTAAGTGGGGATCTACAACGTCTACCATAAAGAGCCTCAAAAGGAGCCATACCAATACTTAAATGATAGCTATTGTTGTAAGCAAACTCAATGAGTGGAAGATGTTCATCCCAACTACCCTTAAATTCTAAAACTCAAGCTCTAAGCATATCCTCAAGAATTTGGACAGTTCTTTTGATTTGGCCATTTGTTTGAGGGTGAAAGATCGTACTAAGCTTTACCTTGGTATCAAGACCTCTTTGGAAAGACCTCCAAAAGAGAGAAGTGAATTGAGCACCACGACCGATATGATAGATAAAGATGCCTCATGCAATCTAACTAGCTCATGAATGTACAATCGAGCATAATCTTCGGCACCATAAGTAGTTTTGACCTATAGGAAATGAGCCAAGTTTGTCATTCTATCAACTACAGACCAAATAGAATCAAAATGCCTTCTAGTCTTAGGCAATCCAACCACAAAATCCATGTTAATTTACTCCCACTTCCAAGTAGGAATCTCTATATCTGGGCTTAGTGTTCACTTGTTGACAATTATGACAACCGAATACAAATTTAGCAATGCCTCTTTTCATACCACCCTACGAAAACACTTCCCTCAAATCTCTATACATCTTTGTAGAACCGGGGTGAATAGAATAGGAAGAATTATGAGTCTCATCTAAAATCTTCTTTCTCAAGTCATCAATATTAGGCACACACAACCTACCTTAGTACTTAAGGGCACTATCTCCCCCTTGGGATAAAACCTCCACCTTACCATCTCTCACCAAGGCCTTCAACTCTAACAAGGTGGGTTCAACATCTTGCTTTGCCTTCACCTCCACAACCAATAAGGATTTAGAACCATCAACAACCACAACCCTACCATTATCAACCTCTTCCAACCTAACCCCGAATCTAGCCAACCCTTGAACCTCTCTAGCCACCATCATCAACATGAGCTAGGCTACCCATAGACACCCTACTTAGAGCATCAGCCACAACATTAGCCTTATCGGGGTGATAATACACACTCATATCATAATCTTTAAGGAGCTCCAACCATCTTCTTTGTCTCAAGTTGAGATCTTTTTGGGTGAACACATATTGGAGACTTTTATGATCGGTGAACATATCAACATGGACCCAATACAAGTAGTGAGGCCAACTTTTCAAAGAAAATACCATGGTGGCCAATTGAAGATCATGGGTAGGATAATTCTTTTCATGCACCTTAAGTTGTCTAGAGGCATAAGCTATCACTTTATCATTTTGCATCAAAACACAACCCAAACCAATTCTTGAGGCATCACAATACACAACGAACCTTTACAACCCTTCTGATAGAGATAAGATAGGAGCGGAGACAAGTTTATCTTTTAAAGTTTGAAACTCTTTTCACACTCATCGGTCCACAAAAATTTTGCCTTATTTTGGGTCAACTTAGTCATGGAAGAAGCAATAGAAGAGAAATCACTAACAAACCTCTGGTAGTAACCCGCTAAAACCAAGAAACTCCTAATGTCCTATGGAGTCAAAGGTCTAGGACAATTTCTAATCACCTCCGTCTTTTTAGGATCTACGTTAATACCATCACCCGACACCACATGACCTAGAAAGGCAACCTCTTTCAACCAAAACTCACATTTTTTTATATTTGACATACAACTTCTCCTCCCTCTAGATTTGCAGCACCACCCTCAAGTGATCCACATGCTTCTCCTCACTATGGGAATAGATCGAGATATCATCAAAAAATACCACCACAAACAAATCAAGGTAGGGTTTAAAGACCCTATTCGTAAGATCCATGAAGATAGTCGGTGCATTAGTCAACCGAAGGACATAACCATAAACTCATAGTGCCCATACCTAGTTCGGAAGGCCGTCTTTGGAATGTCACACTCCCTCACTTTCACTTGGTGATACTCACACTGAAGATCAATCTTAGAGAAGTGACTAGCCCCTTGTAGTTCGTCAAAAAGATCATCAATCTAAAGATCAATCTTAGAGAAGTGACTAGCCC
The DNA here is from genome assembly GCA_025774065.1 of Solanum ossicruentum. Classification (NCBI taxonomy): domain Eukaryota; kingdom Viridiplantae; phylum Streptophyta; class Magnoliopsida; order Solanales; family Solanaceae; genus Solanum; species Solanum ossicruentum. The sequence continues at coordinate 578 of JAOTQR010138864.1, read as the reverse complement.
TATATAGTTGGTCAAAAAGATCATCAATCTTTGGTAGAGAGTACTTATTCTTTATGGTGACCCTATTAAGTTGCTGGTAATTAGAGCACATTCTATGAGTACCATCCTTCTTCTCACAAACAACACCAGTGCACCCCAAGGTGATTGACTAGATCTTTAAATTCCTTCTCCAAAAATCCCTTAATTGCTCCTTCAACTCCTGTAACTTCACCAGGGCCATACGGTAAGGGGGAATAGAAATGGGTTGAGTATCGAGAAGGAGGTCTATGCTAATCTATTTTCCTTTCGAGAGGAACACCGGGAAGCTCACCAGGAAAGACATTAGGAAACTAATTAACCACCAGAACCAACTCTATAGAAAGGACTTTGGACTCAACATCCCTAATCCTCACAAGATAATAGAGACACCCCTTAGAAATCAAGTTTTGAGCTTTAATGCAAGAAATGAATCTACCCTTAACCACCATATCATGACTCACCCACTCAAGGATGGGTTCACTAGGGAATTGGAATTTGACCCTACGGGTTCTACAATCAATAGAGGCATAATATGCATGCAACCAATCCATCCCAAGAAT
>JAOTQR010138825.1:30398-58897 GCA_025774065.1 Solanum ossicruentum | reverse complement strand
CCAAAATTGTGACCACCAAAAGAATCATCTCAAAGGTAATTGAAAGATAAAGTAAAGTATATAGTGTTTGATGGGTGATAGCCCAAGGGGTGGAAGCATCACCTAGCAAGTGATGATCCTATCATGGGTGGTAGCCTGAGGGGTTAAGGAAGAACCTAGCCAGTGACGATTCCGATATAGTTTACCATTGATCAGTTGGTAATTATAGTACATGATGTACACAGATTATAATGTAAAGGTAAAGTAATATAAAGAACATAAATTATACGATCCCAAAGTATATCCAAAGGTTGTCTCTTATTCCACAATAGTGCATATTTTCATTTAAAGTTATTACTTCATATACAGTACTTCATGCCTTACAGTACATTACCTCATACTGACGTTCATTACTGGGGACCTGCATTTCATGTTGTAGGTACAGGTTCTAGTAGATCTCCCCAGTAGAGTCTAGGACATCCAGCTGCTGTTACCAAGCTCCAGGTTGCTTTAGAGCTTTGTGTGTGTCTAAAGCTTATATGTTTGCATTGTATAGTTAATTGAGGTGGGGGCCTGTCCCGACCCTTATCAGATACTTTCTCTTATCTAGAGGCTTTGTAGACTATGTAAATCAAAGTGTGGTTATGTTTCGTACTTTGGATACTGTGGCCCCAACGGCCTAGTCACATGCATTTTCTTTTGGCCTATGTCACTGTTTACTTGCATAAAGACATGTTAAATAAAGAAATCCTTTATAAAATGTATGAAAGTGTATATACATAGGTTGGTTCTCCCGAGCCTTATCGACAACTAGTGCCGGTCCGCCCTAACGGGACTTGGGGCATTACAAGTAAATTTGAGTATAGCGTTCCACCGTCAAAAAAATGGTCAAGTGAAACGCACTATTCAGACACTTGAAGATATATTGCGAGCTTATGCATTAGACTTTAAAGGTAGTTGGGTGGACCATTTGCCCCTTATTGAATTTGTCTATGATAATAGTTACCATTCAAGTATCAAGATGGCAACTTATGAAGCTTTGTATGGAAGGATGTGTAGATCGCCAATTGGATAGTTTGAAGTGGGAGAAACCACCATGCTTTGGCCAGACTAGTGCAACAAGCTATGGAAAAAGTTAAGGTAATACAACAGCGGCTAGAAACGTCCCAAAGTTGTCACAAATCATACACAGATGCTAGGAGGAGAGAGCTGGAATTTTCAGTAGGAGATTGGGTATTTTAGAGGTGTCTCCAATGAAAAGGGTTATGAGGTTTGGTAAGAAAGGAAAACTGAGCCCACGTTACATAGGTCCGTATAAAATTATTAAGAAGATCGGGCAGGTTGCATATGAGCTAGAGCTACCCCAAGAGCCTTCAATGGTTCATCAAGTTTTCCATGTATCAATGCTTCAAAAATGAATAGGTGACCCATCCCGTATCACTCATATTGAGGACATGAAGGTTACCGAAGATCTCAATTATGAAGAGGTACCTTTTGCTATTCTGGATTATCAAGTTAGAACGCTAAAGAATAAAGAAATAGCTTCAGTGAAGGTACTTTGGAGAAATCAGCAAGCAGAAGAGATAACTTGGGAGGCCAAAGACGCGATGAAGTAAAAATACCTTCACTTATTTGAAGCTCAAGAGGATGCCCAATATGCAGAATTGTAACACTAATAGGTACGTTTGATTGAATACTTAGTGTGTTGTTAAAGGTTTATTTAAATTAAGGTTTATACATGGTTAAGCTACCCAATTGCGCTAACATTCGAGGAGGAATGTTCCTAAGGGGGGGGAGGATGTAACACCCCATGTTTTACATATACTAATGATGTGTGAATGAATCATCATATGAGTTGGTCAAATTAGCATCAATTCTTGAAAGTGCTTGAATCTCGTGTTAATGAGCAATATGTGCATCTAACGCTTAAGGGAGTTGACTGTATAGGTGTTTTATGTTAAATTGAGAATATCACAGCCCTAAATAAAGTAAGAGAATTAAGGTGTTTGTATGACTTAATAATCTACTAGATGAGTCACCTACCTGCTTAGTTTAAATGTGCTAGCTAAACAGAGACGAGGCCTGACGTTGAATATGTCCATGTCCGATTATGAATAAACTTTGTGTTAAGGGTGTATGTTTAGCGTATATTTTTACATCATAAGTGAACTGAAATTTCAGTTTGGGAAGCATAGAAAACGGGACCAAACCCATCCCAATTTATTGGTAATTTTTGCCCAAAGTAACTAAAGAAACATGAGAAGAATGGGCAGCAAAAGACACATCAGATGTGGAACCCAATTCGGCCCAATTTTGAGGGACAAGATGATGCATTATCAGATTAATTATATGTGGTATTAGTTAGTGGACAGTTCAAAAGAAATTCATCCAAGTAGCTATGTAAAAAGTGGTCAAAACATCTCCCATAATCATTTTCCACTTGCAGCAAAAATAAAAACAACTTTACTCTCTAAGTTTTCTCTCAATGTTTCTTGACTTTGAGCAGCAGCCAAAAGGATCTTTTAGGGTTCTTAAGGAGGATCTCAAATTTGAAGATAAAGGTAAGTGATTATTGTTGTGTTTTTAGAAAGGTTTCTTCATTAAAATCAAGAAGTATATGATAGTATGTTATGCTGGAAATTCTGGGCAGCATGTGTTCAGAAAATTGCTGCACCCTTGCCTTTTGTTTTAGTAACTTCTATATGATTTATGGTCTACATTATGAAGAGAATTTAATGTTCTTAACATGGTTTGAGTTATAGATATTACCCTAAAGTTTCTGCCCTGACTTTGGTTCATTTAAATAATGAGTTTGATTGTGCTAACTTAAGTGTGATGTTAGTTGGAAGTTGTGGGCTGTTGGATGGAAAGCTATTGTTTCACGTCCTTCATGACTTCTTTAGTGATGTTCTAAGACTGTTTTAGCACTGTTTTTGTGTGTAAATGTTATTGGAATAGTTTGGTTAGAGTTGGAAAAGGTTTGGAATTGTCGACGTCGAAATGTAGCGAAGGGGGGGTAATGTTATACTATCCATTTGTAAGTTGTGTAGTATTGTTATGTGCTCTGCTTTGTGGGATGTTGTAATACTATTAAGGGTCTAAAAAAGATATATATGATGTGTACATAAGAATAGTAGCAAGATAATACGATTATAAGTGACAAGATTGAAGGAATGCCTTTGGGGCGATAGTTATAAGCGTGCTGTCCAGATGTTAGTTTTTTTATGATGTTAGACTACCTAGAACTATTGCGTTGCTGCTAATACTATTCTTGTTGCCTAATATGCAACAGATAAATATTTGAGGGAAAAGCAGCCACTCCAAGGTAGTAACAAGTAACAAGGTCAAACAATGAGGTATGTAAGGCTACTTGATTTCGTATCATTTGGCATGAAACATAGAGTCCTCCTTGGTAGATAAAGGTAGTTGCCAACTCTGACACAATTATTACCATGTCTCCATTTTTTTTTCACATGTTCATATGCTCCTGTACATGATCACTTTCAAATAAGCATATACACGTAAATACCAATATACATGAGTTCTTGTTTCTAAATAAAGTTCACCAGTTGTTTCACTTCTATGAATTTCATTATTTATGTAACATGCTCTCTTCATTGTCATATTGTCTTGTGTGATTATATATACGTCATATGTTGTATATACAGCCCTAAAGCTCCAATATTTTGACCACCAAAAGAATCATCTCAGAAGTAATTGAAAGATAAAGTATATAGTTTTTGATGGGTGGCAGCCTGAGCGGTGGAAGCATTACCTAGCTAGGGACGATCCTATCACGAGTAGTAGCTCGAGGGGTTAAGGAAGAACCTAGCCAGGGATGATCCTGATACAGTTTACCACTGATCAGTTGGTCATTTATAGTACATGATGTGCACAGATTATATAGTAAAGGTAAGGTAATATAAAGAACATAAAGTATACAATCCCAAGTATATCCAAAGGTGGTCTCTTATTCCACACTAGTGCATAGTTTCATTTGAAGTTGTTACTTCATATACAGTATTTCATGCCTTAAATACTCAGTATATTATCCCGTACTGACATCCCTTATGGGGGACCTATATTTCATGCTACAGTTACATATGCTAGTAGTTCTCTCCAGTAGAGTCCAAGACATCCAGCTGCTGTTACCAAGCTCCAGATTGTTCCGGAGCTTTGTGTGTGTCTAAAACTTATATGTTTGTAGTGTATAGTTAATTGAGGCTAGACCTATCCCGACCCTTATTCTATACTTTCTCTTGTCTAGAGACTTTGTAGACTATCAAAATTAAAGTGTGGTCATGTCTCACACTTTCAACACCGTGGCCCTAACAGCCTAGTCACATGCATTTCCTTTTAGATATATCGCTATTTACTTGCATAAAGGCACGTTAAATTATAGAAATCCATTATAAAATGTATAGAAAGTGCATAGATATAGGTTGGTTATCTCGAGCCTTATCGGCAACGAGTGCCAGTCTGCCCAAACGGGACTTGGGGCATGACACATAAGAACATGTAAAAGAGTGGAGACATGGTTAGTAGTTGTGTCAGAGTTGGTAAGTGCTTTTATGTGCCAAGGAAGAATCTAGATTTCATGCCAGGTAATATGAAATCAAGTAGCCTTACATACCTCGCTGTATGACCTCGCTATTACCTTGAGATAACCTTCCCTTCCTCCAAATATTTATCTACAACATAGTAGGGGATAAAACTAGCATTATAAACCAACCGATACATCATGGAAGCCCAATCTCATAAAACCAACAACATACAGGCAACAAGATTATAATTTAAACCCTAGCGTATTCTTTCAACCTTTCCTCCTCTAATCGTATTTTCTAATACACATTCTTATATACATATCATGTGTACCTTACATTAGTCCCATAATAGTGTTACAACATCCCAAAAAGCATAACATATAACAATTCTATGCAACATACAAATAGGCAGCATAATGTTACATCCCTTCGCTACATTTTGACGTCGACAATCCCGAACCTGTTTCAACATTACCCAAACTGTTGTCAACACATCTGTACATAAAAGCAGCCTTAAAACAATCTTAAAATAGTACCAAAGCATCCATGAAGGACGTGAGGCAATAGACTTCCATCCATCAGCCCACAAGTTCATACTAAGAATACAATTGCGATATCCCATAAAAACTCACTTTCACGGACTGTAAAAGTGGGTGCAACATCTTAGTTACATCACTTAAAAACTAAACCTTGTTAAAACCATAAGTGTTACTTCATCTTTCAGCTAGCCAAGAAGAGAAAACCCTTTTGAATAACAATAGAAGTTCATAACAATCCTTAGGACACATGCTGTCCAAATTTCCAGCATAAGCATAACTAGCATATACTTCTTGTTTGTCATGGGATATGTATGTAAAATACATGGATATTTTCACTTACCTTAGCCTTCAAGATTAAGGTTTCCTTCAAGAATGCTAGAGGGTTGTATTGTCTGCCTTGTGAAGTGAAGAGAAAAAGAAAAGTCTTTAGGAAGCTGAAAATTTATTCCAAAGTGAAATGATTTAAGGGGCTATTTTTGAGCCCTTTTAAAGCTTCTCTTTAGCCAATTTTCACTTGTACTTTTGACCACATATTGACATATATCAATAATCTTATGATGCAGAGCTTGGCCCTCACACTTCAGCCTAAATGGGTCTCAAAGTTGATGGGCCTTGGCTGACCATTTTCCTAAATCCCCTTCACTTATTTTGGGCCCAATTAGTCAAGTAGGTTGTGATGTACTTGGACCATTTTATTATTCATCTTGGGCTATAAGTATTGTCTAGTTACTATGTAAAACAAGAGCTATACTTACACTCTTAACATGGACTTTATTCATTATCAACTTGGACAAATTCGACGTCGGGCCTCATCTCCGTTTAGCTAGAAAATTTAAGCAGAGGAAGTAGGTGACTCACCTGCTAGCTTCCTAAGTCCTACAAGCACCTCACTTCTTCACCTCGTTTAAGGTCATGATCTCCTCAATTTGACATAAAACTTGTATGCAATCGATCCACTTAAGCGTTAGATGCACCTATCGCCCTCTAACATGAGATTCAAGTACTTTTTAAAATAGGCGCTAATTTGGCCAAACCATATCATGTTTCATTTGCATTGTACTAGTATTGTAAGATGTGGGGCATTACAGATGTCTTCCCTGATGATCTTCTCTGTGTTCCCCTTGAAAGGGAAATAGATTTTGGTATAGACCTCATTCTCGATACTCAATCTATTTGTATTCCCCCTTACCCTATGGCCCCGATGGAGTTAAAAGAGTTGAAGGAGAAATTGAGGGATTTGTTGGAGAAGATCTTTATTAGGCCTAGCCAATCACCTTGGGGTGCACCGAAGCTATTTGTGAAGAAGAAAGATGGGTCCCTTAGAATGTGCATTGACTATCGGCAACTTAATAGGGTCACCATAAAGAATAAGTACCCTTTACCAAGGATTGATGATCTATTTGACCTACTTCAAGGGGCTAGTCACTTCTTTAAGATTGATCTTCGGTCCAGGTGTCATCAAGTAAAAGTGAGGGAGTGTGACATTCCCAAGATGACCTTCCGAACTAGGTATAGGCACTATGTGTTTGTGGTTATGTCTTTTGGGTTGACCAATGCACCGGCTATCTTCATGGATCATATGAATATGATATTTAAATCCTAGATTTGTTTGTGGTGGTTTTCATTAATGATATTTTGATCTATTCCCATAGTGAGGAGGAGCATGTGAGTCATTTGAGGGTGGTGCTACAAAAATTGAGGGAAGAGAAGTTATATGCTAAGTATGAGTAGTGTGAGTTTGGTTGCAAGAGGTTGCCTTTCTAGGTCATATGGTGTCAGGGGATGGTATTAAGGTGGATCCTAAAAAGATGGAACTGATTAGAAATTGGCCTAGACCTTTGACTCCATTAGATAATAGAAGATTCTTGGGCTTAATGGGTTATTATCGGAGGTTTGTGAATGAGTTCTCTTCTATTGCTTCTCCTATGACTAAGTTGACTCAAATGAAGGCCAAACGTTTGTAGACCGATGAGTTTGAAAGGAGTTTCTAAACATTGAAGGATAAGGTTGTCTCCACTCCTATGTTGTAACTACCGGAAGGGTTAAAAGGGTTTGTTATGTATTATGATGCCTCAAGAATCGGTTTGGGTTGTGTTTTGATGCAAAATTGTAAGATTATAGCCTATGCCTCTTAAAAACTTAAGGTGCATGAAAACTACCCATGATCTTGAGTTAGTCACCATTGTATTTGCTTTGAAAATTTGGCGTCATTGCTATTATAGGGTGCATGTTGATGTGTTACTGATCATAAGAGCCTCCAATATGTGTTCACTCAAAAAGACCTCAACTTGAGACAAAGAAGGTGGTTAGAACTTCTTAAGGACTATGATATGAATTTCCATTATCACCTCAGTAAGGCTAATATTGTGGTTGATGCTTTGAGTAGGCTATCTATGTGTATCCTAGCACATGTCCATGATGGTGGCAAGGAGGTGATTAAAGAGGTTCATCGGTTGGCTAGATTGGGAGTTAGGTTGGAAGAGGTTAATAATGGTTGTATTGTGGCTGTTGATGGCTCAATCTTCATTGATTGATGAGGTGAAAGCAAAACAGATCTTGACCCTTCCTTGTTAGAATTGAAGGCCTTAGAGAGAGATGGTAAGGTGGATGTTTTCTCCTAAGGGGGAGATGGTGTTCTTAGGTACCAAGGTAGATTGTGTATGTCTTGTGTTGATGACTTGAGGGAGAAGATTCTTGATGTGATCAAAATCCTTCCTATTCTATTCACCCCGGTTCTACAAAAATAGATAGAGACTTGAGGGAAGTGTATCAGTGGGATGGCATGAAGAGAGATATTGCTAAGTTAGCCGGTTGTCATAATTGCCAACAAGTAAAACCCGAACATCAAAGGCCGGGTGGCCTATCCCAAGATATAGAGGTTCCTACATGAAATTGGGAGGAAATTAACATGGATTTTCTGGTTGGATTGCCTAAAACTATAAAGCATCTCAATTCAATTTGGGTGTGGTTTTTTTTGGTAAAAAAGGTAAATTGAGTCCAAGTTTTATGGGTCCTTATAGAGTGTTGAGGAGGATTGGTAAGGTATTCTATGGGTTGGAATTGCCAATGACATGGATATAGTTCATCCATTCTTCCTTGTGTATATGTTGATGAGGTGTTTAGGCAACCCAAGCACTATATGGCTCTAGATATTGTGGGCGTTATAGAGGATGAGTTGACTTATGAGAAGGTCCGATGGAGAAATAGGGTGGATATGAGCAAAGGTTGGTTAGTAAGGGTGTAGTGTTCGTCAAGGACCATTGGGAGAATCATCAATTTGAAAGTGCCACATGGGGAGCCGAGGTGGACATGCAAAAGCAATATCCTTATCTCTTCACCACTATTCAAGCCTAAAGTACTAATTTAGTCTCCTATGTGATTTTGAGTCTTTCGTTTCAACCCTTACGTCATTTGCATGCATGCATATTTTTGTTGGCAAGTTCATGGTGATTTTGACACTTATGTTGATATTGTTGAAATGATGTGAAATCTTATTTAAAAAGCATAAAACATAAAGATTAGGTAGGGCCACAATCTGGCAAGAACGAACTAACTAAGTGCATTGTTGCATTCTTGTGTCGGCTGAGATTATCATGCTTACTTCCCTTATATATGTTTCTTTGACATTCAGGGATGAATGTTCCCAAGGTGGAGATATTGACACAAACCCAAAAAGTGACAAAAAATGTGCCTCGGAAATGCCCATAGTCGTAATTTTCATATATCTCAAAATCCATGTGTGATATAAAAAGTCTAACTTCATATTCTTGTTCAAGGAGAAAAATTGAGTGGGAGTGGGTATAAGTTGAATTTTAAAAGACCCATAGGGAAAAATGAATTTTACAAAATTATCATTTCCAAAGAGGGTGCACGTTTGCTTTGTGATGTGGAGCCGTGGTGGAGAAGTGTATTTTGCTACCAGTTTGTCTATTCGGTCCAGGGCTTTGGACTTTTATGACTAAGCCTTCCTATACATAAAAATACCTATACTTAGTGATATTTCAACTCCATATAATACAAGACATTCCCCAAAACCATCTCTAACTCTTAGACAAACATTTCACCCAAATTCTAGTGTCCCAATCTCATTACAGATCTAAAGATTTTATTAAAGCTTCATGCTCTTATTCCAATCTTCATCAAGGGAATCACCAAAGCTCAGGAATGAGGGTATTAGCCATTGGATCCTTTCACCTATGGTGCCCAACCTCCCTTTTTGTGCAAAAATTACATATTTACAAGTTGATTTACCTATGGGTACTTCTTATGATGAATTTTGCTATAGATTATGTTGGGGTTTTATCAAATGTTGTTTAACTATGCATGTTTTGGGCTTGAAATCTTAGATCTATCGTGAGATTTGATGAAAGGTTTCAATGTATATTGCATGATGGTGTTACCAAGTGTTGGTGGGTGGTCTGACATTGATTTTTCTCATATGATTTTACTCTTGGAATGCTTGGTTTTATACTAGCATTACATACTCGGAAAGTGTTTGATAGATGTGTATGGGTTTGACACTAACCATTTATGACTTGTATTAGCGTTTCATAAACCCAGGCCCAGTAACTTTAAAGATGACCTGGTAAAGTATATAATGAGGGGTCAAATTATTTTGATCCCATATTTGACCTAAATTGACCAAAATCACCCAACCTACCCCATACCCTAAAAATTCCAATCATCTCCGGCCATCTAGTTGCTTTTTCTGGCAATAATTCTGGCTAGTTAGTATTTCGTGATCATTCAACCTCTCTCTCTTCTTCAAGTTAATCTCTACTCTTGGTAAGTTCTTGGTTTAATTTTAACCGTTAATTTGCCTTGATTGAATGAGTAATTTGAATACTTATGTTGGTGAAAGATGTTTAGGCATGAAATCTGAGATCGAATTGAACTTGTGTTTCATTGAAATTAAGATTTCTTATGCTTGATTTTTATCTATGTCTGGAATTAGGTAATAGGGCCATGAATTAGTAATAATTTTTTGTGCCTATTTTGTCACGGACCTTATGTGACTGAATGATTATGTTGTGAATTAGTGATAGATGACATAAGTACATTTACATTGAACCAATTAGGGATAGTCGGAATGTTAGAACAATTGATGCTAAATCACTTTTATTGGGGTGTATATACGTTTGGAAATATTGGGGGTGATAGGTGTGCTTTGTAAACCATGTTGGTGCTTGTATTCTTACTTCGATGCTCATACTTCATTGAAATTGTCTCTTGGGGTCTGTGTAATGGCCTTAGCAACTCAGATGACAGAGATTTCTGGTCCATGAGTGGTTTCTATTACCTATAGAGTAATCTACGAGTTGTAATTACCTCTCATGTAAAATTCTAGAAACTTTATGTTTCTGAGTATCCATTAGATGAGACCTTCTACGAGTTATAGATCACTTTACGGCTCCTAGATAGGCCTCGTAGATCCCTGCCTCAATTTACTTATTAGAATTTTCCATGACCCTAGTTTATGACTCGTAAACCACTTTATGAGTCATATCTGGTCTTATAGACTTTTTTGGTAACAAAACTTTGTTTGAATCACTTGTCCATAAAAGCTTCTTATGACTCATAAAATTCACTATGAATCGTAAAAGGGACTTCTCGAACCCCTCTGCAACTGAACTAAGTCTATATTTTGCATTTCACTTCTTGATTTGTAGGCTAACCATGGTGTGTATGTGTTGGTCATCTCTTTTGTCTGCGTCCTTATTTGTAACCATCTCATCAAGAACATATTTCTAATTAACTGGCATAGGAGGATCAATAATGCTCTTGCCACACCTAGTAGTAACTGCCATACACTGCCCTTCATTCTAAAGATTTTGCAATGTATTGCTAGGAAATATACCCTTTTGATGTTGATTGAACTGAGTTGACACTTGACCAAATTGTTGTTCACGTTGTTTAATAGCCACAAAAATGAGACTTTATTTTTTGGTTCATGCTTGAAATATCTGATTTCATGTCCCTTAGGGTCTCATCCTATGTCTCAACCTTCTTCAATAGGTAGTCAAACATCTCTTCAATTCTGCAATTGCCTGTACCTGCATCCCAATTGTGTGGTAGAATATGCAGACTATTTTTGAAGCCTTACCATCTGTATTTGGATCCTGTTCGTATCATAATAACCTCCACGGTTGTCTCTAAAAGCTCCATCTCATCCATAGTTTCTACCTTGGTTTCCTTGACCTTGGCCCAATAGTCTTTATTGGATGCTTAGGCGTTGGTTTGAAAACCCCCCGTTTGATCATTCACAAAATAAGCATCCTTCTCATAGTATGGCTCCTTATTGATGGGTGCACGTGGAGGTTGGTGAACCGTTGTATTCACTCTATTTTAGTTCTATTTGATTACCACATCCACGTTACTGCGAAGCTGAGCAAGTTGCTGCATAATTTCTTCATTAATTTTGGCTTGCTCTAAACCCATACTAAAAGTATACGAACCCTTCATGGAAGCTCTATCTTGTTGTCCCTATGCACGATTAATCTTGACCACTTGCTCCATACGCTCAGCAATCCTTCCAAATGGTTGATTTAAAAACATTTCCCCCATGATAGTGTCAGCACAAGCCTGACTGTTCTCATCAAGGGCACGGTAGAAGATCTCCACCAAGGCATCATCAACTATCTTATGACTAGGGACGCTCCTTAGACATTTAGTAAACCACTCTTATGTTGTGCTTATCGAATCACCAGGAAGTTGCTCAAAGTTATTGATCTAGTCCTTTATCTTGATCTTCTTTGATCTAGCGAAGTACCTCTCCAAAAAAGGCCTTCTGCAAATCTGCTCAGCTAGTGATTTAACTCTGCGGTAGCTCAAATAGCCATAATACAACATTGACCATGAGAGACTATGGGAAGAGATGAAGTCCCACAACATCCATAGATAGATTTTATGTCCCCATCATACTCTTAGAAACAAACGCCACATTGTGCAAATGGGTATATGGATCCTCTGATGGTGCATGCAAATAGCTCACGATTCTGCAGCATTTGAAGTAACCCACCAAAGACTATGAACTTTGTGTCTGCTAGTAGTGGCTGCAAAACAACAGCTCCAGTCACATCCATAGCCATGGAGTTCAACCTGTGCTGATTCCACTGGTAAACATTGGCATTGAACTCCTGGGGCTGTGGAATATCCTCTAAATGATGTGTGTTCTCATTCTAATCATCACCATTATTAACCTAGTTCAAGGCTTCCTTGGCCATATTGTTGGAATTTTCTTCGACCATCCTTCTGATAGTTCAGTGGATCTTTGGAACAAGTGGAGTTAAAGCATTTCCTTAACTATAAGTGTTGTGCATACACTACTCGAATATCTTGCAAGGAAACAAAAACAAAATGAAAAGTAAAATAAAGGGAACTAAGGATTAACACTTGAATTACTTAATGAATCGAACTAAATCTTGCCATATTCCCCAGCAATGGCGCCAAAATTCTTGATGTCACCTAAGTTGCACCTCCTTTTTAAAGGATAAAACGGTTGTTGTCAAGATGTAAAATCTAACCAAGCTTAGGGTCGAACCCATAGTGAATACATAGACTCAAGACAAATTCACCAATAAGCAATCCAAGTAGTTAATCAACTCAATTCCCCAAAGGGGGGTTTTGTATAATCAACAAGAAAATAAACTAGACTAACTATCACGAGAGACAATGAATAATAGAGAGAAACTAGGATATTATGTTCCACATGATTCTCCAAAATAGTATCACCAGATAATCCAATTCTTGTCTAGTATATAGCATGCAGGACAGTAATTTAAGTTCACCAAGCCCTTTGGTCAAAGGTGAGAGACGAATTTCACTATATGCCTTAGTCCATCTCCATAGTGTGCAATAGTAATCATTACGTATAAGTCCTAGTACAACCTCCCCTTGGCCCAGTTTGGTTGATTAGACGAGAACACGTCAATTGAATCTTGTTAATCAATCTCTTTTTTCCTATTCTTTACTACATTGGTCCTGTCAGTAACACTAGGAGAGTTCTAATGTCGGCCACCACTGGAAAACAAGAAAAACGAAGAAAATTGATTAGTGCATGCATATACCCAATCCAAGAATTGTAAATTATCCGGGTTTACTTTGTTAGTTCTTCATTGTTCCTACAACCCTAGTTGTGGATTTAACTACTCTTGCTATGTGTAGATGAAGAAATTATGAATTGAAAAGACATAATTAAATGCTTACACAATTGTATTAAAATCAAGCAAATCCAAGATTGATGAGAATCACAAGATTGAAGATCAAATTTATGCACAAGTGTTTTGTCGCAATCTTTTTTCCCAAGTATTGACTTCTCCAACTACAAACCCTAAGAAACCTAAATAATGACACCCTCCTTCTGAAAAATAACCTAAAAGTACTATTTATAGTAATTATAATTAAGTCATAAATAAAATAGAAAAACTAGCTGGCAAACTCCATGAAAGGTCTCTATGACTCGTAGATTCCTCTACGGCTCGTAGTCGAGGTCTTGTAGTCATCTCCTAGGATTCTGGATTTCTCTTCTATGACATAACTTCATGACTCGTATACTGATCCACGACTCGTACTGTATGTTCGTAGGCTTCAACTTCGTCATATTGTTCCTTATTGGAAATCTTCACCAAACCTATCTATATGACTCGTAGATTGCTCTACGACTCTATGCATGTCTCAGTGAGTTGATCTTTGAAAATTACCCCTCATTGGAACTTGTCATGTGACATTCACTACGACTTGGCGAATTCTCTACAATCCTTAGAGGGTCTCGTAAGTCATCAAGAACCAGCAACTTCTGTAATTTTTCCCTATATCATAGCCAACTTGTAAACTTACAAATCTATACATAAAAACACATACAACCCATAAATATCGCATTGAGAACACACAAAATCCTAAGTTTAAAGCATCAAAAGTGTTGTACTTTGACAGCACATCACCCCCATAAGCTCAGAAGGTACACCCACGCATAATTTGACCAACCTACTCACAATAGAACCCAACTCCGAATATCACATGATCACGAAAAAGTTGTACATGCTTGTAAGGCCCTAGTGTCTAAGCCTGAACACCCTTGAGCCCCTGTAAGCCCAGAGGGTACACCCATGCACAATCAGGGTGTGAATAGGTGTGTGGATTCACATGTAATCAATCATACAACCTCACCCCGACAACCACATATTAACTAGTTACTCGACCCTATGTCGACACTTGAAACTCTATCCAAAATATACGTGCAGAATAGTGGGACGTAACCCCCATGGGGAAAGAATCTCCCTTGCATATACAGTGTGTCTCAATGTAGAGTATCAATCATAGGTCCTCACGCCCCTAAAATTAAAAAAGTGGGGTCCTTGACCTAAAACTCAATTGGCGTTCCGTCCTCAAAATTTGCATCCTCCACCTGGCATCACAGACGTGGCTACTGGGATAAAAGTCCATTGGGAGCATCACCTAGGACCTAGATTCTATAGACATGGCCATCACAACCTAACAATAACAGGAAACGTCATTTGGGATGAGATGTCAAATAGTCACTCACTCAACCAGTATATCTAGATTTTGAATTTCAAATCCATATCATGCCCAGAGTCAACATAAGCAATGACGCTCATAATATAAGTATCCATATCCCCTCTGATAATCACAATCAAACCACTATCTCAAATACAAAAAACCAGAAACCCAATAGCTAACAATAGTATATAGGGCATATATCACAAAAATCAATATAAAGATCGGTCTAACATATTGTATCCTAGCCCATCACAACCAAAAAAGGTGGAAATCGACAACAACAGTGACATCATAAGTTTCCATAACAATTAGGCCCAATGGGTGCACATCTAACTCAAAACAAGTAACAGTGCGGCAAGAACTCAACAAGCAGTCTCACATTCATCATGTCCTAGTAATATCAGTAGCATGCTCTTACAGACAACAATATTGATCATAATAGGTACTTGTCTCACTGTATTGACCCATATTCGACCCTTACTAGATCCTTTCTCTGTAAAGATACTCATAGGGTAGCCTCGGTGTAACCTAAGCCCAAGAGTCTAAACAATCAGAAGAATGCCACCTACCCATAATTATATCGCCGGTTGCCTACTATGAGGATATCACCTAAAGCAACCATGTGACTTCCTACTGATAATGTTCCCTTCTCTAAGAAGAATGCCTGTCCTCAGGACTAACTCGCCTAGCTAGTGTCTCATTACAGATAGCCTAGGAAGCTCGTAAGATATAATATATATCTTGCTAATACAATCACACTCCCATCTCTAACTTGCCAGTGGCTAGGTGGAAACACATCCCGTATCACAAAGTACAAGGCTCACTTAGGAGCACAACTATAGTTGTTCCCAGAACAAGGTATATTTCTCTGGTCACTAACCAGTAGAACAAGTGCATCATGGATAACAAAGTAAAAAAGGATTAGATAAACCACCGGGGAATACATAATCATGTTCAAATTGGGAATTTCTACTACAACTACTCAGAACAAATATAGACAACCAAATCCATCTATATATATATATATATATATATATATATGTATGTATATATACACACCAACAACCCAGAACCCCTAGAATCAGATATTTATATTGGACTCGGTGTATATGGTAGCATGTAATCACTTATCAGCCTCATGAGCTAGTATATTCTGGTAGCCTTAGACTGCACACACATAAAAGCAAAAGTGAAACTCAGTGTACATATGTCATGACCCAAGCAAGGGCCTAGACGAGACACAATGAATGGGAACCCGAAGAAACCAAAATAAGCCTCTTAGTATATCAATCACACATCCTTGTTCATGGAAGAAAAATAAACAACCACAAGATATAATATAAAAAGGGAAACCGGGTCTATGGGAAGTCTTTGATAGCATAAAACATAGAAGAGTCAAAGCTCAAAGCATAAGTATATCATTTGTTCCAACAACACCTCTAGACATAGATTGAAGTAGGGCTAAGACACTTTCCGGGATCACACTCATAGCATTAAGAGTTCAACATAAAGAGAAAACATATGACAAGAGTGATATAGCTTGTGTCCCCGAACTTGAGGACTCACCAAAGCTTATCTTCCAAAACTCCAAGACTAGCCACGCAGAGGATGATTAAGAGGTGCTCTGGTTTCTATATGGTAACATCGTGTAGGCATAGAGCATGTATTAGTATCTTTGAATGTAGTAAGTGCGTAGGATGCAATGCAACAAGACATAGCCAATATAAACAAAATGCATAGTAATAGGCAATAGATAAGTGTAATCTCAATATGGCATTTATGATCAATGCTTGAAGTAAAACATAGTTGTAAATCATTCAACTAGTATAGATCATAACACATAAGTGTAGGAAGAGACCTCAACCAACAAAGAATAAGATCAAGCAAGCTACAACTTGGAATACTAATGATTACCCCTCATCGGTAAAGAGGTAGTCTACTTGCCAAGGTAAACCATGCTTCAAACTTATGTGAACATGACCCAATTTTGTATGGTATAACCTTCATTAATGGAATTTGACCCAATTTCAGAAAGGATTTCATCAAGAAACTTCACCTTATGGGAACACGACCCAAGTTTGGTAATAACCTCAAGAGAAAGTGTACTAAATGGATCTTATGGTAAAGCAAGGGTAAAATATACTCTTATGTTGGCACAAAGTTTGAGGAAAGATAGAAAACCCTCCATCCATCGGTGCTAAACCTAATCCCACTGAATAAATAAATTATTATTACTTTAGAAACTTGTAATGAACATAGAATCACAACACGATTAGCTCTAAATATCTTTGACCTCTAATGCTGAGCCTAACTTTAAAACATAAGAATAGAACATCATCAAACATTACCCTTGCGTTAACATCAAAGGTTCACAAGAGGTAAAATCCTTGAAAAGGGCTTAATCCAACATCATAGAGATTTTCATGAATTAAATACATCTTTTGAAAGTCCAAAATCAAAATAAAGTCACTTGACTCATAAATCATACAATAGATCATCCATAACTTTAAGAATCTTTGAAAAGACATTTTATCTAACACTTGGTGGGTTTGCAATGGTAGTTAAAAATCATGCAATTCAAGAGTGAAGTAATATGAGAAAACTCAATATAAATCAACCCACCCACACATGGTAAAGCCCTCATGTAAGATACCTTGAAATCTGTCATCAAATTTCTTAATAGGCTATAGATTCATATCTCAAAATATGCTTAATCAATCAACATTTCATAAAACACCAAAATAACTTCATAAAACCCCATAATAAGTAATACACATAAGTAATAAAACTTGAAAACATATAATTTAAATAAAAAGGAAGGCTTGGCATCATGGGTGAAAGAGACCAATGGTTGAAAGCCACATACCTCGAACTTGGGTTCTCTTGATGTAGTCTTGAAGGAGCCTTGAAGCTTGAAGATAGTTCTTGAGATCTGGAATTGAGCTTGGCACACTTGAATTTTGGATGAAATGTTTAGTTAAGTGTTAGAGAGGGTTTTGAGAGTGTATGGAATAATATAGAGTTGAAAATGGCTAAGAATATGTGTTTTTACGCATAGGAGTGCATGGCGATATGACCCCAAGAACCTTGGGCCGAAAGAGAAATTGTAGCACAAAGTAACACTGATCCACGGCTCTGGCACATAGCAACCAGGACGTGGATCATAACTGGAATCCGAAAATTTGAAAAATCAATTTCTTGCTATGGGTGCTCTAAAGTCGGGGTTATATCCATTTCCCACTCAATTTTGCCCCTGGTCACGAATATGAAGTTGAACTTTTGATATCACGCACGAACTTTGAGATATATGAAAATTACGATTTGGGCATTTCTGGGTCACATTTTCAGGCATTTTTTGGGCGTTTCAATATCTCCACCCTTGGGAACATTCGTCCCCGAATGTCAAAGAAATGTAAATAAGAGAAGTAATCCTAAAGATTTCAGCCCAAAATGAATGCAATAAATGCATTTAAACATCATTTTTTTTCAAAAATTTCAACAGGAACGTCAAAAACACCATAAACTTATCAACATAAACATGAATGGATGCAAATGACATAAGGGCTGAAACTTAAGACTTGAAATCATAAAAAGGACTTAGTTTGCTATCTCAAGTTGAATAGAATGAAAGAGGTATAGATATTATTTTGTCATGCCCGCTCCCCATGTGACACTTTCGACTTGTTGATTCCTCCAAAGAACCTTGATGGATGCTACATCTTTGTTCTCAACATTTCTTGTGCCAATCCAATATCTCCACCGAGACCCCCTCATAAGCCAACTCATCCTCTACAACACCCATAACCTCAAAGAGTCCTATAGCACTTGGGCTACCAACACATCTCCTCAACATAATGAAAGACAGATGAACCATATCCATTTCTATAGAAAGTTCCAATTCATAAGCAAATTTAACAATTCTCCTCAACATTCTATAAGGACCCACAAACCTTTCCTTTCTGGGTTAACCGGACATACCCTTCATGGGTCAAACTTTCAAGTGAAACCCAATCAACAACAGAAGAACACCTAACCTACCTTAGTACCTAAGGACATCGTCTCCCCCTTGGGAGAAAACCTCCACTTTACCATCTTCCACCAAAATATCCAACTCTAGCAAGGCTGAATCAAGATCTTGCCTTAACTTGACCTTTTCAACCAAGGAAGATTTGGAACCATCAAAACCACTACACTACCATTCTCAAATTCATCCAACCTCATTCCCAACCTAGTCAATAGGTGTACTCCTCTAATCGCGCCTTGTTACCCCCACAACCTCACTTTTCATATTTAGCAATCAACCTCTCATCCCTAAAGAGTTGTAACACCACCCTTAAGTGATTCATATGCTCCTCCACACTATGGGAAAAGATCAAGATATCATCAATATAAACCACTAAAACAAATCAAGATAGGGCTTAAAGACCTTATTTATAAGATCCATAAACTTAGTTGGTGCATTAGCCAAGCTAAAAGACATTACCCCAAATTAAAAATATCAAAAAAGACCTCAATATCTCATTGACCACCAAATTCAACTCAATAGAAAGGAACTTCGGAATCAACATCTCTAACCCTCACAATATGATAGAGACACCCCTTAGAGCTCAAGTTTTGGGCTTTAAGAAAGGAAATGAATGTACCCTTGACACTCCTCATTAACTAAGTTGGACACACCCAACACAAATTTGTTCATCCTAGATCTTGGCCCGACAACTAATTATGGGGCATACTTGGAGAATTAGTGGTACTTGACGGCATACTCCCTCACACTCATGGAACCTTGCTTAAGGTTCATAAATTCCATCATTTTTGCCTCCCTTAGATCTATTGGCAAGAACAAGTTGAGAAATGTCGTCTTGACCTCTTCCCAAGGGATGACATTACTATTCCCCTTCTTCATCATCGATTGGGTGAACCAAATTTGAGCAACCCCTATGAGTTGGTAGGCCGCCAACTCTACCTTTTCCTCCAAAGCAAGCCCCATAATAGCCAACATTTTATACATTTCGTCAATGAAATCTTGAGGATCCTCATCCACATTGGACCCATGGAACTCTGGTGGGTTAATTCTAGCAAAAGCTCTCACCTTTGAGGCTAGAGTAGGAGCCTGAGGGGCTTGGGCCCATTGGTTGATTTGGTTTGACATAGCATGAGCCAACATGCTAATAACATCCTGAAACTCTTCATGAGCCATTCACCCATCTTGAGGAGCTTGAGGAGCGGGAGGAACCGGTTGCTCCTCGAGTGTATGGTCTCTTTTTCCCCTTGGAATTGGTATGATCTAGAATAGCAAAAAACATTCGTTAGGGGAAAACCTTATCTTAACTTCTATAGCACGACATAGACCATCAAGAAGGGAAGCATTTCCTAAAATGCCTCATAGCCTCTTACTAGTAAATGTGGTACACTTCACAACCTTGAATAATATACTCTAATCAATGCACCTTTTTGGATTCCGAAGACCATCAACAACTTGGCTCTAATACCAAGTTTTTCACCACCCAAGTCTAGGGCCTAGACGTGATAATGCGAATGGGAACCCAAAGGAACCTAAACAAGCCTCTTGATATATCAATCACACATCCTTGGTCATGGAAGCGAAGTAAACAACCACTAGAGATAATATAAAAAGGGAACCCAAACAAGCCTCTTAGCATATCAATTAGTAGCATGCTCTTACAGACAACAATATTGATCATCGTACGTACCTATCTCACAGTGTCGGCCTATATTCGACCCTTACTAGGCCCTTTCTCTATGTAAAGCAACTCATAGGGTAGCCTCGGTGTAACCTAAGCTAAGGCCCAAGAGGCTAAACAATCGAAAGAATGCCACCTACCCATAATTTTATCACTGCCTGCCTACTATGAGGATATCACCTAAGGCAACCATGTGCCAGCCCAGTAATAATGTTCCCTTCTCTAAGAAGAATTCCAATCCCTAGGACTAATTTACCTAGCTAGTATCTCATGACAATAGCCTAGGAAGCTCGTAAGATATAATCTATATCTTGCTAATACGATCACACTCCCATCTCTAACTTGTCAGTGGCAACGTATCCCATATCACAGATCACAAGGCTTCCTTAGGAGTACTACTATAACTGTTCCCAGAACAAGGTGTATATTTCCGGTTACTAACAAGTAGCACAAGTACATCATGGATAACAAAGTAACAAGGACCATATAAACCACAAGGCAACACATAATCATTTTAAATTGGGAATTATTACCGTAAGTACTCAGAACAGATATAGGCAGCCACATCCATATCATATATATATATATATATACACCAGCCACCAAGAAGCCCTAGAATCAGATATAGATACTAGACTCGGTACATATGGTAGCATGTAATCACTTATCAGCCTTATGAGCTAGTATATTCTGGTACCCTCAGACCGCACATAATAAAAGAAAGAGTGAAGATTAGTGTACATATGTCATGACCCAAGCCAAGGGCTTAGACCTAACACGATGAATGGGAACCCGAAGAAACCCAAACAAGCCTCTTAGCATATCAATCACATATCCTAGGTCATGGAAGCAAAGTAAACAACCATAAGATATAATATAAAAAGGTAAAGCAGTAGTAAGGGATGTCTTTGATAGCAAAAAACATAGAAGAGTCAAAGCTCAAAGCATAGGTACATCAGTTTTTCCAACAACACCTCTAGACATAGATTGGAACGAGGCCAAGACACTTTTCGGGCTCATCCTCATAGTATTAAAAGTTTAACTTAAGGATAAAACATATGACAAGAGTAATATAGCTTGTGTCCCCAAACTTGAGGACTCACCAATGCTTATCTCTCAAAATACCAATGCTAGCCATGCGGAAGATGATCAAGAGGTACTCTGATTCGTACATGGCAACATCATATAGGCATAGAGTATGTGTTAGTACATCTGTATGTAGGATGCAATGCAACAAGATATAGCTAATATACACAAAATGCATAGTAATAGGCAATATATAAGTGTAATCTCAACATGGCATGCATAATCAATGCTTGAAGTAAAACATACTTGTAAATTATTTAATTTGTATAAATCATAATACATAGGGGTTGGAAGAGACATCAACTAACATAGAATAAGATTAAGTGAACTACTACTTGGAATCCTAATGATCACCCCTCATCGGTAAAGAGATGGTCAACTTGCTAAGGTAAACCATACTTCAAACTTATGGAAACATGACCCAATTTCATATGAAGTAACCTGCCTTATAGGAACATAACCTAATTTTGGAAAGAATTTTGTCTGGAAACTTTACATTAAGGGAACACGACCCAATTTCAGTAAGAACCTCAAGAGAAAGTGTACTAAATGGATCCTCTCATAAAGCAAGGGTAAAGTATACTCCTATGTTGGCATATAGTCTGAGGAAAAAGAGCAAATCCTCCATCCATTGGTGCTAAGCCTAATCCCATGGAATAATTGAAATAGTCATAACTTAAGTAACTTGTAATGAACATATAATCACAACATGAGTAGCTCTAAACCATCTTTGACCTCTAATGGTGAGCCTAACTTTAAAAAATAAGAATAGATCATCATCAAACATTACCCTAGCATTAACATCAAAGGCTCACAAGAGGTAAAACCTTTGAAAAGGACTTAATCCAACATCATAGGCATTTTTCATGAATTCAATACATCTTTTGAATGCCCAAAATCATTATAAAGTTAGTTGACTCATAATTCATACCATAGATCATCAACAACTTTAAGAATCCTTGAAAAGATATTTTATCAAACACTTAGTTGGTGTGCAATTCTAGTTCAAAATCATGCAACTCAATAGTGAAATAGTATGATAAAACTCAATGTAAATCAACCCCCCTACACATGGTAAAACCCTCATGTAAGAAACAATGAACTCCATGATCAAATCTCATAATAGGTCATAGATTCATAGATCAAAACATGCTTAATCAATCAATATTTCATAAAATCCAAACATAATTTATAGTCATAATCCATAATAAATAATACCCATAAGTAATACAACTTGAAAACATGCAATTTACATAAAAAGGAAGGTTGGGCACTATAGGTAAAAGAACCCAATAATTGAACCTCACATACCTCAAACTTCGGTTTCTTGATGTAGTCTTGAAGGAGTCTTGAAGCTTGAAGAGTGTTCTTGAGATTCGGAATTGAGCTTGAGACTCTTGAATTTTGGATGAAATGTTTGATTAAATGTTAGAGAGGATTTGAGAGTGTCTTGAGTAATATAGAGTTAAAATAGACAAGTATAGGTGTTTTTACGCATAGGAGGGCATGGGTATATGACCTTAAGGCCCTTTGGCCAAAACAGAATTCGCTGCACAAAGTAACACTGATTCGCACCCCGACACATCGCGGCCAGGGCGCGGATCATGATTAGAATCCACAAAGTTAGAAAACTAAATTTTTGCTATGGGTGCTCTAAAATCGGGGTTATACCCATTTTCCACTCAAGTTTACCCCCTGATCATGAATATAAAGTCGAATTTTTGATATCACACATGGATTTTGAGATATTTAAAAATTACAATTATGGGTATTTCTGAGACACATTTCTGGGTATTTTTTGGGCGTTTCAACATACCTGTCACAAGTTCTCAACCCCAACAACCACTTTCCGACCTCTCAAAGTCAATGCGTGTTAGAAATCATGTAGCACAATCCTCAATACAACAACTGTAGTCCCATTTCATCATTCATCACATATACGGATACACAACTAGCTATATATAATATATATTCTATAGCTCAACCCATATATAGTACATTTAAACACATTCTGCTCATTTACAAATTTATTTCAACTCAGTCTAAGGTTTAGAGAAGCCTAGAATACCTGGCAGATGATCCTTCACATCCTGAGTCAATCCAGCTGATGTTTTCTCTTTCGAGTCTATGCCTGATACTGCCCAACTTCTCAAATAAAATTTACAATATTAACATGGTTATATTGGTTGTATTATCTTAAGAAATGGACAAAATTGGCTAGAAATGCCTAAAACCAAAAAAATAAGTCTCACACCAAAAATACCAAACAAAATTCTGAAAAAAGTTCTCTACAATAACCCGAATCTACAATAAAACATTTGGCCCAAAATGGGCCCTAGAAGAATGAGAAAAACCCCAAAATTGAAGTTAAAAATTTTACCAAAAAAATATTCTTTTCAAAACTTTCTTAGCCAAAATTCTCAAAAATCAGTCAAAATCAGCAGACAACTAAGCATATCATAGTGTTCCCTTCAAAACGTAGATCAATTGAGACTCAAGTTTTGCTAAATTCCATTAAGAATCGGTCATGATATCAACATGTAAAGTTATTCACAATTTATGATACCAACAATAGCTAAAATGTTTACCTCAAAATATGAGCCGAATTTCAAATCTAACTTCACCATAGTGTTCATTGCAAAAATTTGAGTTATGTTGACCTTTGAATCGCTCAAATCAGATAAAAAATGCTCTCGAAATTGCCATGTAAAGTTACAGAAATATTTGTACATGTATGTCTATTTACTACTTGAATTCCACATCTATATAAAGGCTGGAATTCCTTGACACCTTGTTTCCACGTGGTAGCACCAGATCATGCCATATGGCAGCAACAAAGATTGCCATGTCATCTTGTCCTCTTTAACCTTTCAATCTCTTTTTTGTCATTGCGGGCTCGTTCAAACTCTGATTTTTTCAAACAAACTATGAAGCCATATATATTCAACGCTTTGAATCCAATGTTACAGTTGGAATTCCCAATGGAGCTTTCCATAATAATATGATGGTCTCACTTCTTTATACACAACTTTTAATGGAAAGCCCTTGAGGGTTCAAATCATATCTAGACATCCCAAGTATCAAACAAGCGGATGTCTTAGACAAAATTGACATTTCAAAGCCAACCATGCTATCAAAATTCTCATTTAGAGCATGGTTCTTGAGGACGTTGACTGAGCCAACTATTAATCAATTTCAGAGGCTAAATTTGCAAACCACGACATCATGCACCAGACATGCTCCTAGCCTAGTTTCACCATTCAGAGCTAATGGAATCATCAAAATTCCACTCCAAAGCCATTTACTAGGACATTATCGGAAATTTCATTTTACAAGGTAGCTTCTCAGTTAACTCAAAAATCCAAATAACTCTCGAACCAACAAATACCCCAGTAGTACTAACTAATCACCAATGGCCTAGGTCACTACACACATGTTTAAATCAATATTATAACTACAAAATATAGAAAGGACTAGGAGGGTTATTGAAGACAGGGACTACAGTCCTGGTTCAATCCACGACCCATAAACAGGCTTTCACAGACTTCATCTAGCAGTATTAATGAAGGAAAATTTTGTCATTTCTACAAATGCTAATCCTATAGAACATCATTTTTGGGATTGAAAGAGGCCCAAATCATACTTTAAACCCTAAGGGACCCCATTCTCTTCATTCTTCTAATTCCTAAAAATTTTCTAAGGCATTATTTTCTCTACAAGGCAAGACAAAAAAGGCTGGGGTTTCAATGTTCTTCCTGAAGGCTTCAAGTTTGTTTTCCCTAAGCTTATCAAGGTATGTAAGTTTTATTTGTGGGTATCGTTTTAGCCACAAAGTTCTTCATAAGGTATTTTACCTTTTCTTTAAGTTCCCTCAAGTAAATATGCATACTAATGATGATTTTATGATATATTACGTAATTAAATGATATCCTATGATATCTTTACTAAGTATTTACATGTATCTAAGTTTTAGATGATGACCCCAATGATGTGTTTTGTTAATGATAAAGTGTGGGGTGATTTACTTGTTTTAAATAAGTATATTTTCATGATTTAAGTATGAACATGTGATCTATGATTATTTCAGGTTAAAAGCTTAGTCCACCTTGTTCGCAAGTAGAGCTTTGCATGATTCGTGAGGATAATTAGGGCATTAAAGTTGAGTTTTAAAGTTATAATTTGCCAAAGATATAAGGTTGACAATTGCCCAAAAAGATGTTAAGAAGGTCCCCAAGATGAACGGACAATTCTCACTTGGTGGTTCCTAAGCTCGAGCTACTCCTATAATTGCTACTTAGAATTCTAAGTATCATAATTTGACTTAATTACATTTTAAAGATCTTGTGGGATGACTTAATACCGAATGTGACATTGAGATGGGGTTCAATAAGGGAACCTTAGTAGTAACCCTTTGTCTCATTAACTATGTGCTACCATAGGAGCCTTGTAAGTTATGCTAGTAGATCTATGTAAGCCATTTATATTATATAAAGATGCATGTGAAGTGAAAAAGTTCCACCCGGAAAGTAGTCTCCACATGCCAATGTAGGGGGTTATGTTGGATTCTATGTAGTAGCTCACATAGTCTTATATATCGGTTAAGGTCTTCTCCCACAATTTTTTGATTCTATGATATGATTTCCTCCACAAGCAATTTCTCATGCACTTACTCTTGTTCTTATTGAGCTATAATCCATGTGCATGCTTAAGCTCATAATTATGTATCTTACCACCTCATGTGTATCTATATGTTATATTTATGAAAGATGGCATTACAATTTTATTCTTTCATTGTATCTCACATAGTTAGTACATTTTAACATTCTGATGCATATTTTTCCTGCATGATTTAACCATGTACGGACAGGTACTCCTCCACCGGATAATGGCTTGTTTTTGGCGTTCAAGACTAGTATTTTATTTTGATGAGCCCTTAGTTCAGGACTCTACCATTTTCCATTCTAGCTTGTATTTTCTTTTGAGACACTATATATATGTTGTCCTTTTGACACTTTTACATTCTTTGTTATTGTATTACCGAGTCTTTTTATTTGATTGAAATTGGTCATTATCAATTTTGTCCTTTAATGTATTAGTTGGTATGATTTACCGACAAAAATATGTTGGTCTTACATGTTTTTTTAATGTTTCTTCATTGTCATAAAATGCCTATATACCCTTTCCCCATCATTTTAATTCTATATACGTTTTCAATTTATACCTATGAATGCTTAAGATATTATAGATAATTTGAATGAGGTACCTTCAGGTGTCTTATTCGTCATGTGATAACTAGGACCTAGGTTGTGTCATTATAATAACTTATAACCTTGAGATTGCAAACTCTAGGTTATCTTTAGATCTTTAAATACTAAAATGATTTGAGTGACTATAGTGGGTGATTAATGAGTGTGATAGCCCAAAATCCTTTTGGGTCTCAGTTGAATGCCACAAAATTGAGTTCAATGGCTATAGTTGTAGAAGATTTGCTTATAATTACTCGAGCTAAGCGTGTCCTTGAGCGATTTGCATGTGGAGTCATAACAATTTCATGTGAAATATCATTGTAGTCTTAATCAAGTAGTGGTTACTAGCAATTCTAGATTACTGACGTATTATTAACTAAAACATTCAAGTATTTAGACTTGTTTAATTATCTCTTGTCGCATATTCACACAACGTTGACATCTCTCTCCTTTGTCTATTTGGATCTAATTTCGTAATTATTTGCAGTGAATTCTAGTTTTATATTACTTGTAACCCTCCATTTTAACACTACAATTGCCTAGTTCAACTTAATACTTCGTTACTCGAACAATCATTCCTAAGGTTTGACTCTGACTCAATAGTTGCGTAAAATATGTTGATAACGATCATCCACAATCTCGAAAAGTGAGTTGTGCTTGATTGTCATGAAATGGATTCACATTAGCTCATGATATTAGAGTATTCTTATGGATTCGACCTTGGTAAGTAACCTCTCTCTTCTTTATGTAGGAGTTAAATTGGATTCCATGTTATAGCTCCTATGATCTTATTGTTGGTTAAAGTTGATATCTGACAAAATGCATAAGATTTACATAAGGCTCGTATTACCATTTTGTTGCCTTTACATGCTCTTAGAAAATTTATTATTTAACTCCACATTCTAATTGATTATTGGACTTGCATCTCATCATAAATGTTCTACATTATTACATATTTACCTCCTTGCATATTACTCACATACTTAGTACATTCAAAGTACTAGCACAAATACTTTTTGCCTACGTTGTATTATAATGAAGGGTTTGATGCTCCTTCTCACACTTTTCACGCCTAACTTGGATCATTGTAATTCATTGAAAGTTAGAAATTTTGAACAAAAAAATATTATAGAAAATAAATTTTTGGTATGGGGTCGATGAGACCCAACTATGGCCAATAGATGAAATCAGAGGTCGTAGAAGGGAAGTCATAGATAGCACCTATGACTTAGAATTTTTTTTCTAGAAAATGGAATGATCCACAAGCAAGGACTATGAACCATAGAAGAAAATATGGTTCGTAGAAGGGTGTCATACAAAAATCTAGATGGTGGACAAAAAATGAAGCCTCAATACTTTTTCCAACCTAATAGGATAGATCGCACATTATTTTGAAAATCATAGAGAGGGGCTTGTAGAAAGCCCCAATACTTGGAAAATTTTTGGAATTCTTATACAACTTTATAAAGGAGTGTTCATGGGCCATTTATCATTTTACAAATCATGATTTTATTTCATGAATTGGTACGTCTTCAATGGATCTTATTACATTAATTACAAGAGGTTTTTATGGGACATAAATGATAGGAGGGGCTTGCCGAATTAATCCATAGTTGAGATTCATAGAAGGCATTTTAAGCCCAAATTCTACAGAGCAATTGTATAAGCCATGAATAGGTCCTGCAGAATTCAAGTATAGTCCCTGTCTGGCATTATTTTAATTAATGATATTTTTATCCTTTCCTACCTTCCTAACCCCTAAACTACGCCATTTTAATCCTGTAAGTCTATCTATTGCCTTTTTGTACTAAAAACTCATCCCATTCCCAATTTTTCTTCCAATTTCGCAATTTTACTCCCAAGTTTGTTCTCATACAATACTCCATT
>JAOTQR010138825.1:17900-30298 GCA_025774065.1 Solanum ossicruentum | reverse complement strand
CCATTAATTTCTCATATTTATTTAAGGAATCTACTTAATATATGTGGTATTCATTTATGGATTCCTTTCATCCATTGAGCGCAATGAAATTTCAACTTTTTCTATTAAATTCTAGTATGAAGCCTATGGGTTTTTGATGATTTTTCATTCAATGTCATGAATTATACTTTACATTATGATTATTTGTTTAATTATGCATGAGTTGTTATTATTCACATGATTTCAAGGACTTTTATGCAAGTTCCTCTACAAGCTACCTAGGGTTCATAAGAGTGGTTATGATTTCCTTTAATTATGAGTCAATTGATACTATTTTATATGATTATTTTTTATTTCCTTTCAGGTACATGATTTTGTGCTAATGACACATAAACCCCTAATTTACCCTAATTTTGACTTCAAGTTATGATCATGGATTGATAATTCTTTCAAGTGAACATATGAAAAGGGGTGAACTAACACCAAATGGCACTTATGGAGGTAGTATTCGTAATGATGGAAGGTGTACACCTACATTATATGAATCACATCAAATGAGGTATTCTATGAACAAATTTTATGAATTGGATTGGTAACCACTGATTATCTTTCCACATCTTAAGCTCCATGATTTATGAAAGTGTGAACTATAATTTAAGACAAGTGTTATGATTATGCTAAGTATTTCATAGGATTTTGACTTATCACCAAGTGTAATTTGTGGTAAGGACTTAACCTAAGGGGTTCCTAGTAAAGATCTCTAGCTTATAACTATGTGTTGTCATAGGATTATTGTTAATATGACCTAGCTAGTGATCCACACATAGCACATGTACATCCTACCTACTTAGTGGGATAGAGTTTACCTTGGCAAGTAGATTCGTCTTTTTCTGTTGCATGGAGAGAGTCTACCTTGACAAGTAAATTGATCTCTTTTTGTTATATAAAGAGACAACTAGATCCTATATAATTGCTCGTATGATCTTATTTTGGTTATAATTGTTATCCCACATATCATAATTATTCTTATGACTATTAAGAATAATGTCCTCTTACGATTTCCATAATGATTTTAATATGCATTGAGCGAACCCATGTTTATGCTTTAATGACTAATCAATCATGCTATTTTCATTGGTTAATTGCATATCATTATATATACCCTATTACACTGCTCACATAGGTTAGTATATTTAAAGTACTAACGCATACTTTCCCTGTCTATATTGAAACATAATGTATGGATTATGTCACGACCCAAACCTAGGGCTTAGCCGTGACAAAAATGAATGTCACGCTCGAAGGAACCCCATCCATGCCTCATGTTAATATCATAATAGACATAAGGTAAAATAAGCATAACATAAGAGAATAGTTAAGTGGAATGTGTCCATATCAATTCATTGTTTTTCCCTTAGGGGAATTTATATCAAATCATTGTGTATAAAACATGCCCCTACATCATAAGATCTTGGCAGGGTCTAGAACATAGATTACTAGCTCACCCAGAATTTATACATCAAAGAAATCATAAAGTCTCAATAGAATAACATCATAAAGGGATTGTTTCCGAAGCATGAGAACTCACCAACAAGTTTTCAAGTTCACTGTGAATCTCGCCAGGAAATGGAATAGATGCCTCATTATCAGTCCATACATGGTTAGATCATGTAGGCAAAAAAATATGCGCTCGTATATGGAATGTACTAAGTATGTACGTATGACATACATCAAAGAACATCACAATATAATACCAATATGCATAATCATAATAAATAGAGTAAGGATACAATATGTATGAGCAATGTGAGTTTAAAATCATGGGAAGAAGTATCATCAAAATCCTTCATAATCCTAACATACATATGTGGGTATAAGACCATGTCGACTATTACATCAAATCTTGATGTTGGCTCAAAACCGAGTAAAAGAGTAGTTTACTTTACAAGGGTAGACTCTATCTTACCTTAGATGATCCATCTCCTTTCAAAAAGTTCTTTAAGATGAACCTTACGGGAGTCTCTTATTTAGCTATACATTTTAAATATATGGATCCACTAACATAATAACATATATGTGTATAATCACCATCACTTATGGTGGCAGGTAGTTATGTAAAAGGTAGGTTTTACATCAAAGGCTTCTGTAAGGACCCTGGATGTTCTACCACCTCATTAGACTTGAAAAGTTTAGTTTTGAGAAGTTCTGGACCAAAGTGATGCTCCATATGAGCCTTCACTGTCTGTGTGAACTCACACAGCCCGTGTGGAGCCTCAATTGAGCGATTCTAGGACTTATAAAAATGTTTGGCTCAAAAACAAGGAATTTTAAACTAAAGCACACCACACAAGGACCCCTCATGGTTCATTTGACACCTCAACGACCATGTAATGGATTGTGCAGTGGATTGTATGATTGGCTTAGTCTAGAAATCTCATTGTTTGAAACCAAGTATAGGGTTACGACCCATATGGCCTCCCGTATGGCTTCTGGAGTGAAATTTTTCTAAGTATGGAATCATCATCTCAGAACTTTACCATGGTAGATTTTTCTAAGGGAGGTGGTATGGGCAATGGTACGACCCATGTTGCCTTCTGTGAGGATGATTTTGTTGAAAAATTCTAAGTATGAGATTACCGTTTTGTACCTTCATTAAGTGTAAAGTTTTCTATGTGTTGGACTACCAGCAAGTATATAGTCCATATAGTGCCTGACGGACCAGATATCCCCTCCCTGAGATAGAAATATTCAATTTTCAACTAGTCTCATTAATGGTATTTTCGTAATTATGATTTATTCTAACGGTCTTTTGTGACTTCCTATGCTACCTAAAGACTTCTTAATGACCTAAACTTTATTCTTCTCATTCAAATTCATTCCTCACATTTAAAATTCTTTTAAGTCTCTCTCAAAGAGCTCTAGTGGGAATAATGCTTGGGAATCAAAGGAAGACTCATTTTTCTTCATTTTTTTTTGAATCTTGTACATTAGCTAAGGTATATGGGTTTGATTCTTGGAACCTTTTTAACTACGAAGACCCAAACTCTTTTCAAGTGATTTTCATGGATTTTGCTTACTTTAAATTTGGGTTTTCAATATTATTATTTATTAATTCAATTAAAGTATGAGTTACGCTTATTTTATGATTTTAAGTTGATTTAGACCCTAATATGATGAATTTCATTGAAGTTATGAGATTATGAAAGTCCATGTCCCCTTTTAAGCTTGATTGTGCATGAGTAATTTATATTATGATTTAAATGTGAATTTTACTTATGTCTCTATTAGAATTTCATAATGTATTATTTATTAAAGCTTGAATCTACATTACCCATCTTATTCTCATCTCATTCATAGCATATGCATTCAGAAGCATGGGATTTATCAAACTTATAAAATGGGTTAAGCGCAATTATGTTTATCTAAATGATTTTGATAAGATATTAGTTAAGACAAAAATGTGATCACATAAATTTCTATTGTTATTGGCTCTTAGATTATATTCGGTGCTTGCATCAGATTATTTAATGAATGAGCTATTCCTATGCATGAGAAATATGATATTGAACAATAATTTGGCTTTTTAGACCATTAATGAATGATTATGAGGAATGTTTGGGTTTTAACCCTAAATGTACATTGAATTAATTTGAAATGATTATTGTCTCTTTTGAAAGCATGTATATCTATAAATATTCTCGTGGGATGTTTTGACTTAGAAATGATGGATTAAGGGCATCAGGACTATCCCCAAGGGTCTTCTTCCTTTCCTTTGACTATGTGCCAATATAGGAATGGTAGCCATTACCGAAATGACGGGGTCATAAGGAACTGTTATTCATTTATTGATAAGATATGATATTACAAAATCCTACTGAAATGACTAGGTCGCAAGGTGTAATGTAGATTACCTTGGCAAATTCTCCTACCGATGGGAGATCTTCACTGGACTAACTCATGTAATAGCTCACATGGGTTTAATTTGTCAATTATAGTCCATTCCCGCTATATATGATCATTTGTGCAATTCATGCATCATTGGTTTCATCTATATCTCTTGCTATATATCTCTTTCTATATTATATGCCCATATCATCCAACGTTGAAAGCAAGTATGGTGAGTCATATGCATGATCTAACCATGTAGGGATTGAGGACTACATTCATCTATCGTATGATGTCTAGCTTGGATCTTGAGATTTGCTTGCTGTGCTGAGTCCTATCTTCCAAGGACAAACCACCATTCCTCTACTTATGGTTCTTTGTTTATGTTATTTACTTTGAGGGTAAGCTTAGTGTATGTCTTAGGCCCCGTCCGATCTTATGATTAGATGCATTGTTGGACATCTTGTAAACGTCTTGATGATTATATGCTAAGTGTTGGGTTTATAGGTTATGTTTATGGCTTTGGCTACCTATGGTTTATCGTTATGTGAATTGTTTATGAGTTTTATGATATGGTTATATGTATGATGTGAAAGATTCTAAGCCCCGAATTATCCCCATAGAGTGAGCCATACTTACATGCCCCTTAGTATTCATGTGCAACGTGCTTTGTGAATTCATGTTACTCGCATTCATTATGGCATCCTCATAGTGTGAGTCATATTCTCCTATCGCTTAGAATTATGTGTTTACTTTTTGATTATGTTTCCAAACCAATTATGTGAATATGGATACTTTGTGGATTGTTTGAGAACTCTTGGGTTCGTCTTCGCCATGTCAATCCTAGGCCCTAGGTTCGAGTCGTGACCAACTTGGTATCAAAACACTAGGTTTGCAAATGATCCTCAAAGTCTAATATGTTGTGTCAAGTAGAGTCTAATTCATGGGTGTGAAGTGCACCATGACTATTGTCACGGACTTGCTCATAATTCCAATGAGCCGTGCAGCCTAGCAAACTTTCAACGCTTATTTCGCTATTCAGCCTAACTCCCGGAGCTTAGAAGAACTTAGAAAGACTAAGCTTAAGAAACTTTACGATGGAACTTGGAAGATCTTGAGGAACAAAGAAAGAACTTTGTATTAGAACTCTTGAAAGCTTTACAATGCCTGATTGCTTGTTTGATTTGTGGATGGTGAAAATGAGAAGCCTAAGGGGGTAATACCAGCCCCTTCCCTAAATGGATGGTTGGGATCAATTTGATCCAACGACTACAAATGCTAGCCTAGAATCTTCCTACATAAATATCTAAAATACTTACATGTCAAGACTAACGTAGAGTCTTCTAGAAGCTCCCAGGGCCTTCTTGAAAGCTCTGCATGTTTCTAAGGAATTCTAGAGAATTTTAGAATGCTCCTGCCGGCTATGGACATTTTCAAGGCATATTTTGGGCAAAATTTGACCTTCTCATCACATTCTCCCCCACTCAATTTGGCGACGTCCTCGTTGTAGGCTCAGATCAGGTCTTGTCAGTCCTATAATGTCAGCTCTATATTCCCATCTCACCTCACTCTCGGGAGATCCTGTCCATTTGATAAAGTACTCAGTATAGCTGGGACGAGTCCCCCTTGTGGGAACAATGTGGTGCGCAAGAATTTCTTCCACTTCTTGCTCCGGGACCATTGTGATTGCTGTTGGTGCTCTCTTTGATTCACCCCAGCTTGGATCATCCTCATCCTGATGGTGCGGCTTCAACAGACTCACATGAGAAATAGGATGCATTTCCAAGTGTGAGGGTAGAGTCAAGTGGTAGGCTAGCTTGCCAATCCATTTCTCCATGGGAAATGACCCCTCATAGAGCCTTACTAGCCCCTTGTGCACCTTGACCAACCTTCAACTTTGATGAGGAAGGAGCTTCACCATGACTAAGTCTCCTTCCTTGAACTCCAGATGTCCCCTCTTAGCATCGGCCCATTTCTTCATTTTCTGCGCGGCCTTTGGTAAGTAAGCTTTCGCCAAGTAGTCCTTCTCGTGCCATCCCTTGGCAAACTTGTAAGCTGAAGGATTAGGCCCTTTGTAACTAATGGCCAGAGTCTATGTTATCATTAGCTGTTGTCCCATGGCCAGCTCAAACAGACTCACCTCAGTTGATTCACTCTTCTGCAAATTATAAGAAAACTGGGTGATGTCGAGTAGCTTAGCCTAATCCTTCTGAGTCGCACTGACATAGTGCTGCAAGTATTGCTCTAGTAAAGTATTCACCTACTCCGTATGGCCGTCTGTCTACGGGTGACAGCTTGTGGAAAAGTTGAGCTTGGACCGTAATATTTTGAAGAGCTCCATCCATAATCTACCCATGAAACGGGTGTACCGATCACTAACTATGGTCTTTGGGATTCCCCAATATTACACCATATGTTTGAAGAATAAATGGGCAACATCTTCAGCATTGAACTTTGTCGAGACTAGTATGAACACTCTGTACTTGCTAAACCTGTCCACGACAACCATGATGTTGTTGCATCCCTCCGACTTTGGCAGAGATATGATGAAGTCTGTGCAAAATACTTTCCCATGGTTTCCACAATGGGTAATGGCTCTGATAGACTGACTGCAGGACATTGTTCCAGCTTATCTTACTGGTACATAAGATAAGTTTTCACGTAGAGCTCCACATCATCTCTCATTTAGGGCCAGTAATAAGCTCGCTCGATCAGTGTCATAGACCTCCGAACTCCAGGATAACCTACCCACCTTGAGTCATGGCATTCCTTGATGATTTCCTTCCTTAAGCCTCCCCATTTCGCCATGTATACCTGGTTTCCCTTGGTGAGGAGCAACCCATCCTCAAGCCAGAATAGGCACATCTTTCCCTGACTTGCCAAACCCAACAAATTCTTGGCTTGTAGGTCTTACTCCAACCCTTCCTTTATATGATCGACCATCGGGAAACTTGGGGTTGTGATGGAGGTAAGTTTGGCCATCCTGCTTAGGACATCTGCCACGAAATTCCAATTTCCTGGCTTGTACTCTATCACGAAGTCGAGTTCTGGTAAGAAGGCCAGCCACCTAATTTGTTTAGGTGTCAGCTTCTTCTGCTTAAGGAAGTAACTTGTGGCGACATTATCAGCCTTTACCACGAACTTGGTTCCCAGCAAATAATGTCTCCACATCTGCAGGCAATGTACTACAACAGTCATCTCCTTCTCTTGGACTATGTAGCACTTCTCCACATCATTTAGCTTACAACTATCATAAGCTACTGGATGCCCTTCTTGCACAAGGATGCCTCCCATGGCAAAATCTGAAGCGTCTATCTACACCTTGTAAGGTTTGGTGTGGTCAGGCAAGACCAACATCGGCTCCTTGACCACGACTTATTTTATCGCCTCAAATGCTGCCTGGAATTTCTCCTCCCACTCCAAGGTCCGGTTCTTCTTTAGTAGATCTATGAGGGGAGCGGCTATAGCAGAATAGCCCTTGATGATATTTCGGTAGTAATTGGCCAACGCAAGGAAAGGTCGAAGTTCGGAGACCTTCCTTGGTGGCTCCCATTCTTGTATAGCCTGGACCTTAGACTAATCCATCCGTAGTTTTCCCTTTTCGACTATGTGTCCCAAGTAGGAGACTTCTCGTTGAGCAAAGGCTCATTTCTCCTTCTTCGCATACAACTCATTCGCCCGGAGTACTTGGAAGACTTGTCTTAAATGATTTACATGATCCTCTAGAGTGTTGCTGTATATGAAAATGTCGTCCAAGTACCCCACCATGAACTTGTCCAAGAATGGTTGTAGGACATGATTCATAAGGGTGCAAAATGTCACTGGCGCATTCGTGAGTCCGTAAGGCATGACAAAAAATTCATACGAACCATACCTCATGACATAAGTAACCTTTGGTTTGTCTCCCTCGGCAATTCTGACCTGGTAGTACCCTGATCACAAATATAACTTGGTGAACCATCGTGCTTGGCCCAGTTGATCAAAGAGATCAGCAATAAGTGGGATCGGGTACTTCTTCTTCACCTTGATCTTATTGAGTGCCGGGTAATCGATGCACAACCGGAGTGATCTGCCATTTCCATCAACTCCTTCAATTGCCTCCGTAATTCCTCAAACTCTGTAGGCGCCATGTGGTACGGCACTGCCGTAGGCGGTGTGATACCTGATTCAAGCTCTATCCTGTGGTCCACCTCCCTATTTGGTTTCAGCCTCTTTGGCAGCTCAGGTAGCATCACGTCCTTGAACTTCTCCAAGGCGTGCTGGACTCCTTGGGGCAGGACTTTGGTTGGAGGAACAACAGCTTCTTCCTTCAATGCTACAAGGTAGGTTGGCTCCTCCTTCTTTACGCCTTTGGCGAGTTGCATGGCTGAAATCTTCTTCTCCTGGAGTCGGTTTTCCCTCTCTGTGGGATTACATGAGTGTTACCCTTCTCCAAGATACACAGTGAGCTTGCGAAGGGAATTGGGACGGCCTTGACTTGGTCCATGAACTCA
Source organism: Solanum ossicruentum (assembly GCA_025774065.1). Classification (NCBI taxonomy): domain Eukaryota; kingdom Viridiplantae; phylum Streptophyta; class Magnoliopsida; order Solanales; family Solanaceae; genus Solanum; species Solanum ossicruentum. Next base: position 21,941 of record JAOTQR010138825.1, on the reverse strand, counting down.
ATACTCAAGACAAGTGGATAATCATCCATGGTTACAATGGAGAAGTTTGTGTGGCCAGTCTAATTGGCTAAGCTAACCTTTACGTTCCTGGTAACTCCAAAGGTCTCGGTGGGTGCAGAGTTAACTCCCTTAAGCTAACCATGTCCTTTCTCGAATTGGATGCCCATCCTCTTGGCCTCCTGTAGGGTAAGGAAGTTTTTGTCGGCACCCCTGTCAACTAATGCCTTCACGGTGTGCCCTCTGATCTTGGCTTCAGCGAACAACCTCCCCTTTTTCTCATTCTTGGGCACCTCCACTTTCACCTTGATTGAACTGAGGAGTCATAGGGCCCCTATCTTTGCCTCCTCTTGTTCATGTTCCTTAATCAAGGCCGAGAGTTTGCTCTTTTTGGGGCATTCTCTCACCTTGTGTGGCCCTTCACAAAAGAAGTAACTAATTGATGGGCTTGAATTGGTCTAGTGATCCTTGAATCCCTTTGCTCTTTTCGTTTCCTCCTTGCCGTGATGTGGGTCTCCCCCACTCTTTTCCTTGCTGCCCTTGTCCTTTGGTTTAGGTTTCTCCACTTTCCTAAACTCAATAAGGGACTCAGCAATAGAGATAACATTGTCAAGTCATGAGCCCCTCGTCTTTTTGGATCTCAAGCCTTGCCCATTGTTGTAACCCATCCATAAAGGCAAAGAAATCTTCCTTATCAGGGTAGTCAGGGATTTCAAGAAGTACCTCGATAAACTCCTTAACGTACTCCCGGATGCTTCCTTTGTGTTGTAGTCACCTCAGCTTTCCACGAGCCTCCTCTTCAACATTGCTTGGGTATAACTGCTTCTTGAGTTCTGCCCTGAACTCTGCCCACGTACCGATAGAGAAAGTACCTCTTTCTATGTCCCCCTTTCTCCTTCTCCAACATACCATCGCGGTACCTTCCAGGTAGAGACTAGCCATATCCACCTTTAGGGATTCGTTGGTTATGGAAAGTGTCCTAAAGTATTGCTCCATACTCTAGATAAAATTATCTAGCTCTTTCGCATTCCTTAACCCTTTGAAAGTCTTAGGTCATGGAACATTCAACTTGGAAGGTGTAGTCCTTACCTCGGACGTACTCGCAGTCCCCTAGGCAAGAGCCCTTTTGCACAGGCTAAGATCCTCCTCCTCCATGCTTTCCATCTTGCGCAAAAGCCTCCCCAGCTCATCCTTCATTGATGAAATCTTTCCTAATGTGTCTCCTCCATGGACTTCTCACTATCAAGACATTGGGCTAGGACTTGGTTCATGGCGGACTGCATCTCCTCTCGCAAATTTTCAATGCTCAAGTTGCTAGTTATCCTAACTCCCGAAGCTTAGCAGAACTCAGAAAGACTAAGCTTATGAAACTTTTATGAAGGAACTTGGAAGATCTTGAGGAACAAATAAAGAACTTTGTATTAGAACTCTTGAAAGCTTTACAATGCTTGATTGCTTGTTTGATTTGTGGATGGTGAAAATGAGAAGCCTAAGGGGGTATTTTTACTAGCCCCTTCCCTAAATGGACGGTTAGAATCAATTTGATCCAACGGCTACAAGTGCTAGCGTAGAATCTTCCTACATAAATATCTAAGATATTTACATGTCAAGACTATACTAGAGTCTTCTAGAAGCTCCCAGGTCCTTCTTGCAAGCTCTACACATTTCTAAGGAATTCTAGAGAATTTTGGAATGCTCCTGTGGGCTGTGGACGTTTTTAAGGCATATTTTGGGCAGAATTTGACTTGCTCATCACACTATGAGTGGAAGGATGTCATGACCCAAGCCTAGGTCCTAGACATGACATAGCGAATGGGCAATCCGAAGGGACTCTAAACAAGCCTCTGAGCATATCATTACACATCCTTGGGCGGAAGCAAGTAAACAACATCAAGAGAACATAAAGTAAGGATAAAGGGGCTAAGGGAGTCTTTCATAGCTTAAAATAATACAAGATTCAAGAGAGTTAAAGCTTAAAGCTTCATTACATTACTTGTCCAACAACACCTCTAAACTTAGAATTTGAGCGGGGGCCAAAATACTTTCCAAGATCACCCTCATAGTCAAGAGCATTCAACAAAAGAAAGAGAGTTTTTGAATAAAATAAGATGAATAGATATCATCCTAAGAGTTGAGCACTCAACAAACTTGCTTCAGAGATAGTACTAGCCACGTGGAGGAGGACGATAATCAAGTGGGCCTCCGGTTCCTACATGGTAACATCATCTAGGAATAGAGTATGCATTAGTAATTTGAATGTACTAAGTATGTAGGAGATGCAATGCAACAAGAGATAAGTGACATAATCAAAATGTTTAATGTCACGACTCAAAATAGCGCCTAGACATGACACGGCGAATGGGGAGCCCAAAGGGTCCCCAAGTAAGCCTCTTAACTTACCATTACACATTATTGGTCGCGGAAGCATTTAAATGAAAAAAGAGTAGAAGTAGGGGAAATGAGAATAAGGGGAAGCTTGCATAACATAATAACCAAGAGACAAAGAGTCAAGGTCATATCATGGATACAAAACATGTCCAACAACACCTCTAGTACATAGATAAGAGCTGGGGCCAAGACAAAGCAATCGGGTTCACCCGCATAGTCAAAATAGAAAATAAAGAGGAGTGTCTCAATACATAATAAGAGAAACATATAATAAGGTCCCTGAAGTGGAGAACTCACCAAATAGCTTGAGTAGGAGAATGATCAACTTGGCTGCTAAGAGATATGCCACTTTAGGACTCACCAACCATGTAGCCACCCAATTATTTGTGTGCTAAGACATATGCCCCTTTAAAGTTGACCCTCATAAATTGGATTTTTGCATTTTTTTTGGATTTCGATACAGTTGCTCTGAAATTTGGGTTAGACCCATCGCCCACTTAATATTGCCACCTGAACAAGAATATGAAGTATTATTTTTGAAATAACAAATGGATTTTTAGGCACATTTTCGGGGCACCTTTTGGGGTCGTTTCACTTAATTAGGAAATGAATAAGCATAATAGAAGTATCGCACGCATGAATGATGCTTGAAGTAAAATATGCTTATAAAAAACATATTACATATGTAGGAAGAGAGATCCTTTATAGACCAAGCAAACTAGTACTTGGAATCCAAGGTATGACTACCCCTTGGGAAGTGATTGAGAAATTTACCCCTCTATTGGAAGATGGGTATACCACATCCATCATAGTGGTCAAGGTATATATCCCTCAACATGGTAGATGAGCATGACCACCCCCCAACAAAGTGATTGAGAAATATACCCCCAATTGGTATATGAGCATTACCACCCCCCATCAAAGTGATTGAGGAATATACCCCCCCAATGGTAGATGGGTATATCACCTCCCATCATAGTGGTTGAGGTATAATATCCTCAACTTGGTGTGGTCAACTTACAACACTGTAGATACCTTTCATGAAAACAACTCATATATATACATTCTTTTCATCATCATAAAGTCACTTAACTCATATGTCATGCATTAGACCTTCAATGTCTTAAGATTCCGTAACGGGACATTTTATCAAACACTTGGTGGGTGTGCAATGCTAGTACAAAATCATGCAGTTCAAGAGTGATATCATATGTGAAAAATCAATGTAAAAACACCCACCAACAATTGGTAATACCCTCATGCAAGATACATCAAAATTCTTCATCAAATCACATAATGAATCATAGATTGATAGCTCAGAACATGCTTAACTAGTCACATTTTATGAAACCACAACATAGTTTATAGTCAACTTTCATAGTAAGAGATACCCATAGATAATTTAACTTGAATGCATGCAATTTAGGAAAAATGAAGGTTAAGCACCATGAGTGAAAGGACACAATTATTGAAAGCCACATACCTCAATTTTGGAGATTTTCTTGATGAAGATTTGATTGAGAATTTGAAGCTTGAATGAAATCCTTGAGATTGGGACACTAGAATTTGGGTGAAATATTTTTGTAAGTGCTTGAGAAGGTTTTGGGGAATGTCTTGTATGATATGATGTTGAAAAATGACTAAGCATAGATGGTT
>JAOTQR010138825.1:0-17800 GCA_025774065.1 Solanum ossicruentum | reverse complement strand
ACATGGATTTTGAGATATATGGAAATTACAAATTCGGGCATTTCCAAGACATATTTTTAGTCAATTTTTTGGGCATTTCAATATCTGCCCCTTGGGAAAATTCGTCCCTAAATGTCAAAGAAATGTACATAGAGAAGTAATCAAGATAATTTCAACCCAACACAAGAATGCAACAATGCACTTAAATATCATTTCAAAAATCTCAACATAAGTGTCAAAATCACCATGTTGCCAATATAAACATGAATGCATGCAAATGACATGAGGGCCAGAACTTAGGACTTGAAATCACATAGGAGCCTTGGATTAGTACCATAGGCTTGAGTAGAATGAAAGAGATAGGTGTATTGCTTTTGCATGTCCGCTTCAACTTTCCATGTGGCACTTTCAACTTGTTGGTTCCTCCAATGGACCTTAACGGAAGCTACATCCTTGTTCCTCAACCCCTTCACTTGCCTATCCAAAATTTCTACCAGAACCTCCTCATATGTCAGATTTTCTTCAACCACACTCACAACATCAAGAGGCACAATAGCTCTTGATTCACACACACACACTTCCTCAACATTGGCATATGGAAGTCCAGATGAACCATATCAATGTCACTAGGCAACTCCAACTCATAGGCCACCTTACCAATACTCCCCAACGCCCTGTAAGGACCCATATATCTTGGACTCAATTTACCCTTCTTACCAGAACGAACCACACCCCTAATAGGTGAGACATTCAATTAACCCAATCGCCAATGGTAAATTCAAAATCCCTCCTCCTCTCATCAACATAGGACTTTTGTCGACTTTCGATTGTTTTCAAACTCTCCCTTATCATCCTCACTTTTTCTAAGGCCTCCATAACCAAATCTGGACCCAATAAAGACATCTCTCCCACTTCAACTACCCAACCAGTGATCTACAAAATCTACCCTAAAGGGCCTCAAAAGGAGTCATACCAAAGCTTGCATGATAGCAATTATTTTAAGCAAACTCTATTAGTGGAAGATGATCATCGCGACTACCCTTAAACTCCAAAACATAAGCTCTAAGCATATCCTCAAGAGTTTGGATAGTTCTTTTGGCTTGGCCATCCCTTTGAGGGTGGAAGGTCATACTAAGCTTAACCTTATTACTAAGGCCTCTTTGGAAGGACCTCCAAAAGTGTGAAGTGAATTAAGTACCAAGATCTGAAATGATAGAAAGGGCACCCCATGCAATCTAACCAACTTATGGATGTAAAATCTAGCATAATCTTCAGCACCATAAGTGGTCTTAACCAGTAGGAAAAGAGCCGACTTTGTCATTTTGTCAACCACAACCCAAATAGAATCAAAACCCTTTCTACTCTTAGGAAATCCAACCATAAAATCCATGTTGATTTCCTCCCACTTTCAAGTAGGGATCTCTATATCTTGGGCTAGGCTACCTAGCCTTTGATGCTCGGCTTTGACTTGTTGGCAATTATACAAACTAAGCAATGTCTTTCTTCATACGTCCCCACCAATACACCTCTTTCAAATCTCTATACATCTTTGTAGAACTAGGGTGAATACAATAGGATGAATTATGAGCCTTATCAAGAACCTTCTCTCTCAACCCATCAACACTAGGCACACACAACCTACCATGGTACCTAAGGGCAACATCTCCCCCTTGGGAGAAAACCTCCACTTTGCCATCTCTCACCAAGGCCTCCAAGTATAATAAGGTAGGTAAAGATCTTGCTTTGCCTTTACTTCCCCAACAAATGAAGATTTAGAGCCATCAACCACCACTACACCACCATTGTCAACCTCTTCCAACCTAACCCCCAATCTAGCCAACCGATGGATCTCTCTATCCACCTCCTTGCCACCATCATCAACATGCGTTACACTACCCATAAACACCCTAATCAAAGCATCAACCATGATATTAGCCTTATAGGGATTATAATGCATACTTATATAATAATCCTTAAGAAGCTCTAACCACCTTGTTTGTCTCAAGTTGAGATCCTTTTGAGTGGACACGTATTGGAGACTCTTATGATCAGTGAACACATCAACATGCACCCCATAAAAATAATGACACCAAATTTTTAAAGCAAATACCATGGCGGCCAATTCAAGATCATGGGTAGGATAATTCTTTCCATGCACCTTAAGTTATCTAGAAGCATAAGCTATCATCTTACCATTTTGCATCAAAACACAACCCAAACCAATTCTTGAGGAATCACAATACACATCAAGCCCTTCTAATCCTTCCAATGGAGACAAGATAGGAGCGGACACAAGATTATTTTTTAAGGTTTGGAAACTCTTTTCACACTCATCGGTCCACACAAACTTTTCTTTCTTTTAATTTAACTTAGTCATAGGCGAAGAAATAGAAGAGAACCCATTCATTAATCTCTGATAATGACTTGCTAAGCCCAAGAAGCTTTTAATATCTGGTAGTCAAAGGTCTAGGCCAAAATTTAATTACCTCCGTATTCTTAGGATCCACCTTGATGACATCACCCGACACCACGTAACCTAGAAAGGCAACCTCTTTCAATCAAAACTCACACTTCTCATATTTGTTATACAACTTCTCCTACCTCAAGGTTTGTAACACTACCCTCAAGTGAGCGACATGCTCCTCCTCAATATGGGAATAGATTAAAATATCATCAATGAAAACCACCACAAAAAAATCAAGGTAGGGTTTAAAGGCCCTATTCATAAGTTCCATGAAGATAGTCGGTGCATTAGTCAAATAGAAGGACATAGCTACAAGCTCATAGTGCCCATACCTAGTTCGAAAAGCTATCTTGGGAATGTCACACTCCCTCACTTTCACTTGGTGATACCCAGATTAAAGATCAATATTAGAGAAGTGACTAGCCCCTTGATGTTGGTCAAAGAGATCATTAGTTCGTGGTAGAGGATACTTATTCTTCACTTTGACCTAATAAGTTGCTAGTAGTCAATGCACATTCTAAAAGAACCATCTTTCTCCTTCACAAATAACACAGGTGCACCCCAAGGAGATTGACTAGGCCAAATAAAACCTTTCTCCCAAAAATCCTTCAGTTGCTCCTTCAACTCCTTTAACTCTGTTCGGGCCATACGGTGAAGGGGAATAGAGATAGGTTGAGTATAGGGAATGAGGTCTATACAAAAGTCTATTTCCCTTTCGGGAGGAACACTGGGATGATCATTAGGGAAGACATCAAGAAACTACCCTTAGAAACCCTAATCAAAGCATCAACCATGATATTAGCTTTACAGGGATTATAATGCATACTCATATCATAATCCATAGACACCCTAGACAGGTTCTATAATCAATAGAAGCATAATATGCATTCAACCTATCCATCCCAGGAATGATATCAAAATCCACTATATACAACTCAACAAAATCACAAGGCAATATTTTATGCAAAATGCAAACAAAAAAATTTTTATGGACTCTTCTAGCAACAGTAGATGCGCCAATGGGAGTAGACACCCCATAAGGCTCATACAATAACTCGAGTTCTACATGAAACTATTTTTCAAGAAAAGGGGAAACAAAAGAAAGAATGGCACCCGAGTCTATCAATGCATACACATCAAAATCAAAGACTTTTAACATACTGGTGACGACATCGGGCACCTCATTTACCCTTGTCTCCCTTGAAGAGCATAGAACAGATTATGCCTTGGAGCATTACCTTTTTTGCCACCTCATCCCCTAGGAATTGCATTTTCACCTTGTGGACGAACATCCTTACCCTTATTCCAATTTCGAGGGCAATCCACCACATTAAGTACCATTTCACCACAGCCAAAACAAGCATTGGTGTCTTTCAAACATGGGCCACTATGGCCCTTACAACATTTTGGACAGATAGCACTAGGCACCACAAAACCATCACCTTAAATCCTTGGGTTGTCATTTGCAAACCTTCTATTAGGAGCATGAGTAGACCTTTGCCCTTGATGAAATCGACCACCTTTGAATCTTTGGAGCCTACCCTCAAAATGAGCCCTTTTGGCCTCACCACTCTACCTTTTGCTAAACTTCTCCCCCTCTATTTGTTTAGCATATGTCATTAGGATGGATAAATCAATATCACTAATCAAGATAGCAGCACGACACAACTCATTAACCAAATCAGATACGTCCATCATAAATTTATTCATTCTAGACCTCGGGTTGGCAACCAATTATGGTGCATATTTAGAGAGTTGGTTGAATGTGAGGGCATACTCCCTCACACTCATAGATCCTTACTTTAAATTCATAAACATCATTATTATTGTTCCCCTTCTCTGCTTTCCATTAGACATACCATATTTGACCCACCCCCTTGAGTAGGTATGTTGCCAACTCTACCTTCTCCTTCGATCTAACCCCCATGATAGAAAACACTTTTTACACATTATTAACTAATTCTTGAGGGTCCTCATCCACTTTAGACCAATGGAACTCTAGTGGGTTAAAGCTAGTAAAGTCTCTCACCCTTGAAGCCAGTGTGGAAGCATGAGGGGCTTGGGCCCCTTGGTTGATTTTATTAGTCATGGCATGGGCTAGCATGGTAATAGAATCCTGGAACTCTTCATAGGTCACTCCTCCATCTTTAGGAGCTTAAGGAGTGGGAGGGGTGGGTTGCTTCTAGGGAGTACGGGCTCTTCTTCCTCTTTGAATAGGCATGATCTAAAATAGCAAAGAACATTCATTAGAGGGGAAAGCTTACTTAAGTGAAACCTTACCTAACTTCTATAGCATGACATAGATCATGAATAAGGGAAACGTTACCTAAAACATCTCATAGCCTCTTATTCATATTCATGGTGCACTTTATAACCATGAATAAGACTCTAATCGACGTGATATATTGGATGTCGAGGACCATTAATAACCTAGTATTCTGATAATAAGTTTGTCACAGCCCAAGCCTAGGGATTAGACGTGACATAACAAATGGGAAAATAGAATGGATCCCAAACAAGCCTCTTAGCATATCATTGCATATGCTTCATAGTGGAAGCAAGTAAACAATATCAAGAGAACATAAAATAGGGATAAAGGGGCTAAAGAAGTCTTTCATAGCTTAAAAACTTACAAGATTCAAGACAGTCAAAGCTAAACAATCATTACATAACTTGTCCAACAACATCTCTAAACATAGAATTTGAGCTAGGGCTAAGACACTTTTCGGGCTCACCCTCATAGTCAAAAGCATTCAACACAGGAATGAGAGTCTTTGCATAACATAAGATCAACAGATATCATCCTCGGAGTTGAGGACTCACCAAACTTGCTTCAAAGATAGTACTAGCCACGTGGAGGAGGAAGATGATCAAGTAGGACTCCGATTCCTACATAGTAACATCATGTAGGCATAGAGTATGCATTAGTACATTTGAATGTAATAAGTATATATGATGCAATGCAATAAGAAAAAATGACATAATTGAAATGCTTAATTAGGCAATGAATGAGCATAATAGCAATGTGGCATGCATAAATAATGCTTGAAGTAAAAGATGCTTATATAGAACATATTACATAAGTAGGAAGAGACCACCTTTATAGATCGAGCAAACTAGTACTTGGAATCCAAGGTATGACCACCCGTTGGGAAGAGATTGAGAAATTTACCCCTCAATTGGTAGATGGGCATACCACCCCCCATTAGAGTGGTCAAGATATATACCCCACATGACCACCCCCTATCAAAGTGATTGAGGAATATACCCCCCAATTGGTAAATGAGCATGACTACCCCTTATCAAAGTGATTGAGGAATGTACCCCCCCCCAAATGGTAGATGGGCATACCACCCCCAGTCATAGTGGTTGAGCCATAACACCTCCTCAAGTAGGTGTGGTCAACTTACAACACTATAGATTCTTTTCATGAAAACAATTCATATATATATATATATATATTCCTTCCATCATCACAAAGTAATTTAACTAATATGTCATACATTAGACCTTCAATGTCTCAAGATTCCATAATCAGACATTTAACACTTGGTAGATATGCAATGCTAGTACAGTATTATACAATTCAAGCATGATATCATGTGAGAAAAACCAATGTAAAACCACCCACCAACACTTGGTAATATCCTCATGACTGATACATCAAAATCCTTGATTAAATCGCATAATGGATCATAGATTCATATCTCAACATATGCTTAAACAGTTACATTTTATGAAAGCCCAACATAGTTTATAGTCAACTTTCATTGTAAGAGATACCAATAGATAATCTAACTTGAAAATATGCAGTTTAGGTAAAAGGAAGGTTAGGCACCATGAGTGAAAGGACGCAATGCTTGAAACCCATATGCATCAACTTTAGAGATTTCCTTGATGAAGATTTGATTGAGAATTTGAAGATTGAATGAAATCCTTGAGATCCAGAATGAGATTGGGACACTAGAATTTGGGTGAAATAATTGTCTAAGTGCTTGAGAGGGTTTTGGGGAATGTCATTTATGATATGATGTTAAAAATAACTAAGTATAGGTGTTTTTATGGATAGGAAGGCTTAGGCCAAAGACCCAAAGGCCTTGAACCGAAATAGGAAAACTAGCACAAAATAACACATGTCTGCGACGGCTGCAAATGCCTACCACTATTGGAATTGAAGTTTCCTGCGAAGTTCATTTTTTGCTACGAGTCTTCTAAAATTTGGGTTATACCCATGTACTACACAATTTTTTCCCTTGAATAAAATAATACATACTACGAGTCATTGTCTGGTCTATGACTCGTAGTGTCTTCTTGTAGTCCATGCTTGTAGTTCTTGGTCCAATTTTAATCACTACGAGGTCCTCTTCTACGAGTCACAGAAATAATAATAAAGAGTATATGCACCACAAGTTGAAAACCCAAAATCTTGGTTGATCAACAATGAGCACAAGGCAAGATTTGCAATCCTCAAAAATGGCTTTCCCAAGTGAGTACAATAAACTAATCTAAAAAACTAAGAAAAGATTCAGAAGATGATTGTAAAATGTCTCCTGGTTGAACCCCTTTCTAAAACTCTAACTTAAACAATATATAGTATTTACAAAATAACCCTAGAATCTTTACAGAAAAGACAGTTGACAGCTGAAAGCTGATAAGTCTCGCAGTTATGACTCATAGGATGACCTATGAGTCGTAGTTGAGGTCTCGTATCAGGTTCTTGGCATCATGGACTAAACTAGTATGATCCATAGGTATAAGTCATTGCTTGAGCTGCGACTCTTATGTTCCTCTCGTAGTCTTGGTCTTCAGTTTTTGGTCCAACATTTTGGATCTCAAATTCCTGCTATAAGTCCACCTATACGAGTCGTAGTGAAACTTACGACTCATAGGATGGCCTCAGAGGGGTGACCTCCACTTAGCAGATTTCTGAATTTTTGGTCTCTGATTCTAGCTATGACATACCCTAGGACACGTAACTTGGGCTACGACTCATAATTGTGCTTATAAGTCCTAAGCTTCAGTAAAATTTGCAACTTTTATTCAAAATCATGCCAACTTAACTTTTCTGCAAGAAAAAACACAAAAACACATAAAAACCAAAGAAGTTGCAATAAGAACTCACAAAATCCCTTGTTTTAGGTATCAAATGTGTTGTATTTTGACAATACATCAACACCCTCAACTTAGAATCATTGCTTGTCCTTAAGCAACGACTTGATCTATGCATACAAAGATAAATACATAACAACTATACTAATGGCATATACAACAAATCCTTTGATTCAGGTACCCAAATACTAATTTCCTAATAGGATTGTAAAGTTATTAAGCGAACAAGAACATAATGAGATACTTGGCAATCCAACTATGACAAGCTAGGGAGCATCAACCATCCACAATCACTGGTATATTCTTATGCTAGTCAAGTAAAATGCCCTCACTCAAAAGCATTTAGAACTTAGGGACTGAGGAAGCATTCTCACTCTCACAATTGAAATTTAATGCATACTGACTAACACCATATGATTGGCTCTATACTCATCTTCTGGCTTGGTGATAAAGTGGAGTTGGATCACTTTAGGACTTATAGGATTGTAACATAGGTTCAGTGTGCTTTGGTATGGTATTTTGGGCAAGTAGTGGCTAAAAGCTATCCTTGAACCATGTTTACCAACACTTTTTTCTTTCATGTTAATCAACCTTTATTCTCTTGTTTTAAACTTTTCTCGACTGCTTTCTCTATCTTTTTCAGTTGTACCTCGATTTCAAACTCATTTTTGCTACTTTTTCTCAACTCAAGAGACTTTTCTTTTCTTTTTTTTTCACTCAATTCATGCTTTTGCATTTCCTTCTTGATTTCCCAACTACCCACCTTATTATTATTGCTTTCCCACAATAAGGGCCAACCTCAACTTAGGTTTTTAGCCTCAGGTGTAGTGCACAATATCTGTGGCTCAAACCAAGGCCCCTCAACTTAGACCTTTGGCATCAATCAAGGTTCACATGTTCAAGGATAGACCAGGGCTAATATCAAGGTATTTCATCAAGAAAGGTTAAGTCAGCAGAGTGTCAAGAAAGAATGAGTACATGAGAAGTTCAAAAATTTAGAACAAGGGATTCACTCGTTTATTTGGTGGGTCATTTAGGCTAAAGGTGGTTTCACTCAAAGAACAAGAGCCTAAGATCCTTTTCATATCCACCACATCACCCAAACCAATCTTAGAGTAACAAGGCAAGTTCTAGGTCCATATAGGATGCATTAATGCAGCAAGATAAGCTCACAACATATATGACATTGCATCCACAATCAAGTATAGACTCGTAGGTCATGCTTTCAGTCTCAGCTTACCTTCACAATATTATAACAAACACTTCGATATACTTGAAAATATATGAATGCATCAATAATCACAATCTCAAAAATTTAGAGGGTACCCAATTTTTCATCAAAACTTTTAAAAACACATCTAAAAATTATGTATATGCTAATAGATAACACTACTATGAATTTACAAATTATCTACACTTCCTAAACATGCCAGTTAAACAAAAAAATAAACATCCACAAGGAAAAAGAAGAACGACACTAAAACCTTGGGATCAAAAATAGGAGAAGTTATGGACTTGAGGATACTCTGACTTCACCTTAATCCAAAACATCCCACACCCACCAAAATAGGATACTTTGTCCTCAAAGTAAAAAATTTATAATACAAAAATATGCAAATATAATATAGATATTTGGGCCCCAGCTGTACTTGAGCTACTCTCTCCATTTGGGGTGTCCTACTCATGAACTTTCTGAAGAGCCACCATCAGTAGCGACTCCTGCACCACCTCCTCTAGTATGGGCTCTTCGTCTAGTCTTGACCTTCTCTGGGTTGACTACAGGTCATCCTGCTCAAGGGGTCTCTTCCCACGGATATCTGGATGGTCAAATAACCACTCAAATGCCTCATCATCTACCGGTGCCACCTCTGGGGATGCAATAAGAGCTGCCAACATCTGTAATAATTTGGCCTTAAACTTAGCCAACTCCTCAGTCACAACGCTTGTGTCAGCAGGCATAGATCCCTTAAGTCTTCACTGGACCCTCGCTCAAATGCATCAACTTGAACATCCACCACTCTGACTCTCTCATCTACCAATGACCTAGTGAATGTCTTCATCCTATCCTCGGAGTCTCGTACTATTTGGTCAACCCGAGGTCTGACCCGTGCAAATAGAGCCTGTAGTCTAGACTCCGCTGTAGCCACCCTACATAATAAATCCTGAAAAGCAACAAAAGAAGTAAGAGGATCAACCTATGATGAAGCTGCTACTGGTGCAAGAGTACTGGAGGATGGTGTGGACTTGATCTCCACAGCTGGCGTAGGCTCTGTAGCAACTGAAGTAGTGCCGGTAGTATCTGGGGATGCACTCTGAGTTGGAGGCTCTATTGGGAATAGATCTGGGATCGGAGGAGTTGCTCATGCTAAGGTCATATGGTTCTCGTCAACCTTTATCATACTGTTATCCATGGTGCGTGTGGCCTCTATATGAGGGTCCTAGTGGAGAGAGACCGACACCCCCGCCGCCTTGCATAACTTGTATATCAGAATGGGAAATAGTAATGCCTGCTGAGTACGGACTGCTGAATCATGTATCTATTCTGTCATAACCCAAGCCCAGTCAATTTCATACCCCACCAAAATGCTAGTGAACAACACCACTCTCTCCTATGTGTTCATATTATCCATGAAAGTGGGTCTAATGCGCCAGCGAATGATGGTAAACCAAAATTTTTCCCTAAATGAGACATGGGCCTTTAAATTATGCTCCATGTGGTTTGTAACCCATGTTGGCTCAACACATTCCTCACAAATTTAACTTTCTGTCCACTGAAGGAGTTATGTTCTCAGCGCAACGTCCTACTGATTCACTTCCTTTCTCATTTCTGCAATTCTATGATAATACTCCACAATGGAAAGTGGAACTCTGTAGTTTGTCCTAAATCGCACTCCCTAGATGGTTTCATCTGAGATATCAACAACCTCCCCTTTAACCAGGACTTCACTCAATCATGGCTATTCAATAGGCTTCTTAAGCCTTGGGAAATCTCTCCGAATAGCAACATAGTATGAGGCATAAAACTCCCTAACTATATCAGGGGCATACTTTCCCAGTGCCTGTGACAACCAACCAAGCCCATTCCGCTCAATTTCAGTCTCTAACCTTGGTAAACTACTTAATCCTGAATCTTTCAACCTAGCTTCCTCGTGGAATCTCCTCACTGGCTTCCCTTAGCTTTTTAGCTCCAGTCCTTTTTCATAAATGTCTTTCATCCCTAAGACACACCATATCATGTTTTGGGGGTCTGTGGAGGTGACAGTGTAGGATGAATCGGCTAGCCGGTGGGGGAGCAGTATCCTCATGCTGAGCCTGACACACCTCAAGGGAACCAGACTCAAAAAGTGAGGCATCATCGGACCCTTCCTTATCACCCTCCTTTTCATACTAAGAGGGGCTAACTACTTCTATTGCAATCCTTGTTTGTGATCTGGTTAAAGGTATGTTGGCTTTGGGGTCATAAAGACGTGAAACATTTCTTAGAATGCCTCATAGCCTCCTATTCAGAGTTACGGCGCGCTTCACAACCATGAATAAGACTCCAATCGACGCGGTGTGTTGGATATCGAGGATCTAACAAGCTAATGATCTAATGCCACCTTTCTTATAGCCCAAGCCTAGGGCCACTGGCAAATGGGGAACTTGAAAGAACCCCAAACAAGCCTCATAACATATCATTACACATCCTTTGTCGCGAAAGCAATTGAAAAGACAATAGGTAATAAGCATAAACAAGGGGATTGGGATTAAAGGGTAGACTTCCATATCAAAACATCAAGAAACAAGAGAGTCAAGAATTATGTTATAGATACAACTCATGTCCAACAACACCTCTACTACATAGATAAGAGCAGGGGCAAAAACAAGCAACCGGGATCACCGTCATGTTAATTAAAATAGGTAATCCAAACATACAAGGTATAGTCTAAACATAAGCTTTGGGGAAGATAGATATTGTCACCAGACTTAAAGACTCATCATAAGCTAAATTGAACAATTCGTCTAGCCACGAGAAGAATCAATATTAGCTTCTATTCCTGTATGGTGAAATTATGTAGGCATAGAGCATGTGTTAGTACGTTTAAACGTACTAAGTATGTAGGATGCAATGCAACAAGAGATAGAAATCATAGGCAAAATGTATAATCATAAGCAATAGATAACATACTAACAATATGACATGTATGAATAATGCTTGAAGTAAAATCATGTTTATATCGAACATAATACGTGTGTAATGAGCTACAGTTATAGTGCAAGCCAAGGCCTACCACCCCATTGAATAAGCACATGAGGTACAAACCCCTTCATGAAGTTGATGGAGTACAACCCCCTTCCGAGATTGAAGGAGTACAAAAACCCCCCATCAAGGTTGACAGAGTACAAACCCTCCATCAAGGTTGATTAGTACCAACCCCTGATAAGGTTACCCGTGCCTAGCACCCTCCAAGCTAGGCGATCGAGATACCAACACCTCAATAGGTTACCTGGGCCTATAACCCACCGATCTAGGCTTGGTCATCCCCAACACTATAAAGATAATATCATATATACATATATACATTCCTCCCATCAACATATGGTCATCTTAGCCATACATTCTTCTCATCATCACATAATCATTAGTTTAACACATTCCTTTCATCATCTTATAATCATCACATACATACATTACTTTAATAATCATTTCATCATCATTTTATCATCATATAGCCATTAAGTCATATGACATGCATTGGACATCAATTTCTCAAAAACCCATAACCGGACATTTTATCAAACACATAGAGGGTGTCTAATGCTAGTGTAGAACCATTTAATTCAAGGGTGAAATCATGCCTAAAAAATCGGTGTAAAACCTTCAATATATACTTGGTAACACCCTCAAGCAATATACATCAAAACCCTTCATCAATTCTTACAATGGATCTTGAATTCGTAGCTTATAACATGCTAAAATAGTCACAATTTCATAAACTCCAATATAGTATGAAGTGAATTTCATAACGAATAAGACCCATGAATAAATAAACTTTAAATCATGCAATTTTGAGTAAATAGAGCTTGGGTATCATGGGTGAAAGTAACCCATGTAAGAAATCATATAACTTAGCTTTGGAGATGAACTTGATGAAGATTGAAGATGGAGACTTGAAGCTTGAGAGGAAATCCTTAGATCCAGAGAGGGTTTTGAGACTTGAGTTTTGAGAGAAATATAAGTCTAAGGGTTTGGATGAGCATTAGGGAATGTTTTTGAATGATATGAGGGTCAAATATGGCTAAGTATAAGTATTTTCACATATGAGAACACTTTGGCCAAAGACATAAAAGTCTTGGACCGAGATTAAAAACTGGTACATTTTAACACTAGGGCGCGTCGTGCCACAAATGCGTAGGTCCACTATTTTTGTGCTCACTTTGAAATTTTGAAATTCGCTATGGTTGCTCTAAAATTGGGGTTAGACCCTTTTCCCTCTAAATTTGACCCTTTGAACAAGAATACGAAGTTGGATTTTTGATATCACACGTGAATTTGGAGATATATGAAAATTATGATTTCGGGCACTTCCGAGCACATTTTCGGGCACTTTTGGGGTCGTTTCACATGTCTTCCTCAACCGCAACATCCTCATTCACCTAAGAATTTTTCTAAAGAGTCGGTGGATCTCCAAATTGATTGCAACAAAGGGATTTCCTTGTCTCCTTGTGTTGGGCATACAACTTGGTACACCATGCGAATCAAATCAACAACAAAAACAAAAATAAAAGTAAAAATACAAAAGAGTCTAGAAATTAAAACTAGAAATAATTAATAGTGAAATCAAGTCAAATCCTAGTCATTTTCCCCCAAAATGGTGCCATAATTTTTGATCTGATGTTCACGTCCAATAAGAAAACGGTTGCTGTCAGCAATTAACCTAATCGAATGTTAGGGTCGAGTCTATAGTGAATAGAGGGCTTGACTATGAAAATTCACTATTAATCATTTTGAGAATAGATAACTAAAATCTCTAAAAGGGGGGTGTTTGTAATTTAAGATTAAAACTTAAAATAAACACTATACTGACTATGTGATAATACACTCAAATTTAGGGACAACTCCGAAATTTTTTTCCCATAGTTCATTGACTCAATTACCCTAGGCAACAAAACTCTAATTGGGAATTCGTATGTAGGATGGTAACTTAGGTTCTTCTAGCCCTCTTGTGAAGCTGAAGGTCGAATTTAATCATGGCGCTTGGTCGGAAACCATGGTGTGCCAACTAACCATTACCCATTGTCCCAGCCAACCTCCCCTTGGTCAAGTTTGGTTGATTAGACAAGAACATATCAATTGAATCCTATCATTTACTTTCCTTATCCTATTAATCACTATCTTGGTTCAGGATCATGATTGTAGGCAAGGTTTAGTGTTGGCCACCACCAAACATCAATCAAAATGAAGGAAAATAAACAATACATGCAAAACCCAAATCATAGAAATGCACAAAACCTAGGCTATTTCACGTAAACTACCCATGGTTCCCACAAATAAAAGTTGTGAGTGCTTAGCTACTCATGGCTAACGAAAACCAACAATAATGCAAACAAATGACATAGTTGAGAATTTTACCTAAGCAAATGAAGAACAAAGGCACCACAAATTGCAAACCACAAGATTTGATTAATGGAGAATGAATACAATGTGTGTCTTGCAATCCTCCAAAAGTGGGCTTTCCAATTTGAAAGATTAAAATCTACTCTAAACCCTAGAAATATTCTAGAGAGAATATTCAAAAAATAGACTCAAAGATTCAAATCTAGTATCCCCATAAACCCTAACATAAGGTATTTATAATATTTACAATTTGAGCCCTAAATTTAAGTAGAAAAGACAGCTGGCAACAAGTACGTCGCATAGGTACGACTCATAGGTCACCCTACGAGTCGTAATTAGGGTCTCGTATCAGGCACTTTGCACTTTGGACTTGACTGTTATGATCCATTGGTATGAGTTGTTGCTTAGGTTACGACTTGTATGCTCCTCTCATAGTCTAGGCCTTCAGTTTGTGGTCCAAAATTTTGGCTCTCTGTTTGTTGCTAAGAGTTCACCTATATGAGTCGTAGTGAGACTTACCACTCGTAGAGTGGCCTCGTAGAGCTGACATCCACTTAGTTGATTTTTTGATTTTGCTCGTTGTTCCTTGCTATGAGATCACTTACGAATTGTAGCTTGGTCTATGACTCATAAGCTGGCTCGTATGTCCTAGACTTTAGCAAAATTCACAACTTTCTTCCAAAATCATGCCAACCTACCTTTTCTGCAATAACAACATAAAATCACATAAAAACTACAAAAAGTCGCATTAAGAACTCACAAAATTCCTTGTTTTAGGCATCAATATGCTGTATTTTGACAGTACATCAAACATTCATATAACAATTTCAGATTAACATGAAGCTTTTTGGCAACAAAAGGAGTAATAAAAGAAAGAGTGGCACCTAGATCTATCAATGCATATACATTAATATGAAAAACATTTAACATACCTATGAAGCATAACTCCAAGTCTAGTGACTCATTTAGGGGTTTGGTTGAGAACATCGACGATCATTCTTATAATCCGTAGTAATCAATGGGCAATGTCTCAACTTATGATCCTTTGCACCACACTTGAAACATGCACTTGAGCAGGCTAAACAATCTCCCAGATGGTACTTTGTATACTTGTAGCATGGAGGAGAAGCGTAAACAGCAACACCCTCAGCATATGGACAACTAGGATCTTATGGCCCAAAAGGCTTTCCTTTGAGCATATGGACAACTAGGAATCTTGTGGCCCATCTTCCCACACCCAAATTATGCACTCATGTTCCTCCAACATGTGTTATAATGATTTCTCCTACACTTTGGGAACCTAGGGCGAGTCATCCCACCATTGTCGCTTTAAATTTGGACCCTTGTTCTCCCTTTTTTTGAGGCCATCGAGCAATCTCTCATCTTATGCACAAAACCTCCACACTTGAAACAATATTTGGTTCCCACAAAATACCTATTGATGCTTCTTTCCATACCCTTGACTAGTAGCAAAAGGGATCCTTTTCTTCTTGTACTTGGGGACCGGTAGACTAGAAGAAGATGAGGCACCACCAACTCGGGCCCTCTTATCCTCCCTCTGCTTTCTCCTTTCCCTTGAAGTCTCAGGAGCACCTACTTGATGATTGAGTTGAGAAGTTACAACCTTTGCCAATATCTATTGAGCATTACAAACCTCCACATTTGACATATTACGTTGGGAACTTGACCCCCAAGTGAGAGACGGTCGCAACCTTGTCCACAGCCCTGAATAGCTTGAGAGATCTCTGAAATGTAAGGATTAAGAATGAGAGATAATCCTTAGAGGACCTAGCTCTGTTGCACTACTTAGATCATGAAGAACTGAAACATTTCCTAAAATGCCTCATAACCTCCCTTCATAGTTGTATGCTTCAAAACTATGAATAAGACTCTAATCGGCATGGTGTGTTGGATTTCGAGAACCATTAACAACCTAGTGTTCTAATATCAAGTTTTTCGTGACTCAAGCCTAGGGTCTAGATGTGACACGATGAATGGGAACCCAAAGGGACCCAAATAAGCCTCTTAGCATATCAATCACAAATCCTTGGTCACATAAGTAAAGTAAAAAATAATAAGAGATATATAAAATGGGAAGCGGTACTAAGAGAAGTCATGAATATAAACAAAGTGTAAGTGTCACGACCCGAAATTCAGGCATGATGGCACTCGTCTTATCCCACCAAGACAATTCAGCTACGACCTAACTATAATATTAGAAATGCAGAATTATAATAATAATGAAAGTTCAATTACGGACAGTAAGTCAACTTAATGAAAATCCCCCAAAACTTGATTGTCACACGCACAAGCTTCTAATATATTACAATAGAATTGAAAGGAAACACAAGTGTCAAATGATAATGTCTCTAGAATAGAACAAAATCATAAATAGGAGGAAGAAATCAGCTGAGATGGCAAACATCTACATCTCACAATCTCCATAGGATGCCTCGGACAAGGAAGAGTTGAGAGTATTATGACAATTCGGGCTCGCAACCTACAAAATTATTGTAGAAAGGGGTGAGACACACGATACTCCTCAAGTGAACTACTAAACACAAAGTTAAGTAATATAGAATACCGGTACCCCCAACACTCTAACCAAACCCCTACAACTACAATCTGCATAAAAATCAGTCTAGCATAACAGTTCACAATGTACATAAGAAATAGCTCAATAACCACACCAACTATTATATATCAACAACACCAGGGATCAAGTGCATCTATCACAAGTTTGACAAAGCGCTCATACGATTATAAATGATAATGAGATGTAATGCAATGCAATGCAATGTCACGTAGAATGATGAATTTCTGTCCTAATGATACACATTTGTTGATCATAAAAATAGAAATGCCATCATTGCTAGATCATTTATCTAATCTATCTAATTAGATGCAGAATGAACCAATAGTGGAATTTTTTGATAAATGGGAAATTGAAAATGCTCGGGAATGGAAATGAGGGAATATCTACAATACCTAGATTTAATCAGATACAATTTGAAGGATTTTGTAGGTTCATTGATCAAGGTTTGACAGAAGAGCTTTATAAGTTTCCAAAAATTGAAGATACATATCAAGAAATTGAATTTCAATTATTTATGGAAACATATCAATTGGTCGAACCCTTGATAAAGGAAAGAGATGTTGTGTAGGAATCACTCACATATTCTTCATAAACATGCTCCAATCAGAACTCATAGGGTCCACACATGGACCATTTATCTTTTGCGTCGTGAGACACGACCCTTGAATCATAGTATCCATCACGGTGTGTGACACGTACCTCAAATCATAGTAACTGTCACGGCGTGCGACACGACCCTCGAATCGTAGTAACCTCTTCAATTCTCATTCTTTTTCACTAGCCAAAACCATTTTCCTTCGGCTTTGGATTTCTTTTCTTGGATCATCCAGCAAACACATAGTAAAGGCATAATAATCATGTCCACTAAAATAAAATATGCAAGATGCTCATACAAATGCACATATCTCAAAATCAAGAATGGGTAGCTCAATACCAAAAATGTTGCCATATACTCAATCTCAATACCATCACAGCCATAACAACATTCACATCTAAAAGTAAGTATCACTTCGATATCAATAACAAATAATCACTATTTCACATATAATAAACC
>JAOTQR010138814.1:1695-20902 GCA_025774065.1 Solanum ossicruentum | reverse complement strand
TACATTATTTTTAATACAATATATAATAATATTCAAAACCTTCACTCCTTATTTTTATAATACTTCTTCATATTTTTTTATTAAAAAGTTACACTATATAGTATAAGTTTTATTGACTAATTATTATGTTTTTTATATTTTGATTTTTCATAAATCCTTTTTTACTTTGATTTTTAATAAATCCTTTTTACTTTAACAAACTTAAAAATGCAAATTCTATTTGTAAATTAATTTTTTTAAATTTTTTTATTTTAAATGCATACAATATTATTATGGAAATGCACATCTAAAAATATTTAAACTAAATAAGATGAGAGATTTATTTTAAAAACGAATATTGAATAATTAAAGTTAGCAAAGAAAATACATTAAAACTAATAAAGTGAAGGGCATTTTTGTAAATAAGCATAATATTTTTAAAATTTATCCAACACATCAAACAGTAATAAGAAATAACCTCGACATAACTTATCCCATCATTACTAATCTCAGCATAGTTTATTTCGTCATAATTTATCCAATTATAACTTATATTCAAATCAAACGACCCTTTATAGAAAAGCCATGACTTCACTTCATAAGACACAGTAATTTCAATTGATGAAATAGATTAAAACTCCAAAAGAGCAATAGTCATATTTGATGTGGTACTATTTTTTGATAATTTATTTTTAAAAAATATTATTGAACTGTATTTAAAAATATTTAATTTTAAAAATTTCTTTATTTGTTCTTAATGAAGTAATTAAAAAATAATTTAAGCCACATAAATATTTCGAAATTGTTTTAGAATATAACTTTTAAAAGGGGATAATTATAGTAAATGATTATTTGGTCAATATAATTACTAAAAAATGATCGTTCGTTGTATAGCATGTATATTCAATATATATTTCATATATAATCAAGTTATATTCAATTTTTGAGTATATTATAATGTATACTCAGTGTATACAGTAATATATACTGTATAGTGCGTGTATAATTTCTATGACTTTTGGCAAGCTATATTATTATATAAATATAGTATGGCTGTACTAATTGTAAACTAGATTAATTTATTGTATATATTTGAATCACATGTAATTTAAACATGAAATAACACATACTTGGAAAAAAAATCATTCTGTGGAATTTTTTGGGCATGAAATTTTTGGAAGAAAATTTTTGAAATAAAAGAGTGCGTGCCAAGTCCACATTATGGATTTGGCCAAAGATAGTTCAAAATCTTATCCTAGCAGATTTCAACAAAAATGAACTGAGATGGATCAAGTCCACGACGTGGACCTGGGTATCCCTTTTTGTTATGATTTCGAATTTTAATGAAGGACATTATGGACTTTTTTTGTCTCATCACTTCCGTACTCCGACCCTTTGGGAGATTTTTACAAGCCTATAACTACCCAAATTTCCATAATTTTCCTCATTCTTCCTTAATCCACTTACTAAGAAAATTGTCTCTCTAGGAAGGTGCCTAAATTTTCATTGAAGATCAAGATTAGAAATTTCAATTCCTGCATTGATTTTTAAGTTTTTCCCAAGTAAAGCATTCAAGGTATGTGGATATTTATCCATAGTTCCTTACACTCATGGAGCCCAAAGATTCCTTTACTTTTTCAATAAATTTTAAGTGTGTATTTTTATGGACTTCCATGATTTCTACTCCATTGCATGAAATACGATTTATATTATGCTTGTTGATCTACTTCAATATAAATTAATATCAATTACATGAAATTGATGATATATAAATGAATCTCTACAACTCTATCTAGGTTTCATGATTTTCTCTATGGGTCTTGGTGAATTCTTTTTCAATTGCATGAATAAAATTTTAATTAATGTATATTTGTCCACTTATGCATGAATTACTATCAATTTTATGCTTTTGAATAATTGTAAAGTGAATTTCCTACAAGGCTTTTCAGGGTTCATGAGTATCAATGTGGGTTCCTGCAGTTATACTTCAATTGATAATTTTTTATTGTAATTATGCACGATTTAAGTTCAACTTAATGAATTAATACCTAGACCTACATTCTATGCTAATTTCAGGTATAAATTCATGAATTACTTAATGAGTCTTTCAAATATGGTTCGATTGATATGATCCCATATGATTATGCATGATTTCAAGTCTATTACATGATTTTAAGATAATTTCATATGTACCTATGTACAATGATGTGATTTCTAATGACAAACTGTATTTTTGATAATGAATTATAAGCTTTCAAGTAAGTTACATGTAAGTTATGAAAGGAGCTTTTATGATGTTATTCAAGTCAAATATGAATTATGGTGAGTTCCTCACTTAGGAATGAACATAGAATGATGAAAGACCTATACTCACATTACAGAAGACAAGATTGAGGAGCTATTGTATGAGTATGTTCTAGGACTAGTGAACGGGTAGTAAAGATGCCTCTTTCCCATATGCTATATTTTACAACTTATGATTATGATTTTTATTTCGTTGAGAGTTTATTTAGCACTGAACATACATTAGGATAGAGATTTTCATGCATTAGTAAAGGCATGAAATGCATAATAAGATTCTATTGTCCCATAACTATGTGCCATTAAAGGATAAATGATCACCCGTAGTAGAGGTTTGATTCCTTAAGGGTTACCCATAGTTGAGGTTTGATCCTTCATGTAGCTTAGTAAATCCACATAGGCCAAAAATGTCTACCTTGTAAACTAGACTCCCTTGACAACTAGTTTCACCCTTTTCTATGGTATATGGATAAACATTCAAACTACATGTTATAACTCATATGGTTTATGTCGATTAATGGTAACTTTCAAAATATTCAAGGTATCTTCTATGATTTATATAATTTCTCACAAGATTAAAGGTTTGTCTCTCAAAATTTGTGATTGTCATTTTGTCTTATGAACTTCTTAAATGGTTATAGTATATTTCACTATGGTTTATGATTTTTACTATGATTATGATTTTCAGTAAGACTCATGACATTTTACAAAGTATGTACTTACAATGATTCATGTTTATCATTATAGTGTTTATGTTCTCTCATGACTTCATTATGAGTCCTAAAATACTTTGATCATTTTCAATTATTACACTTCAAAGATTTACTTAGTATGTTTCTAAGTTGGTAATTGCACACTATGATATCATGTATTGCATTGCTCACATGCTTAGTATATTCAAAGTATTAATGCAAACTTCCTTGCCTGCATTATTTTATAATGTAGGGCTTGGCGATCACCCTACACACTCCTTTGGCTAGATAGAATGTTGATTCATTTTATTGACAAATCCTCAATCTTTGAGGACAATTCATTTGAGTTTATGTTCTTTATGGTGTTAGACTTATTTTTTTTTACTTTTGTTTGGGTGAGCTAGTGGCCTGTTCTATTCTTCCACTTATGATAGTAGAGGCATGTTAGACAAAGATATGTAAGTTCATTTATTCGGATATAAGCTTTACTTTATCTTTAGACTTTACTTTTGTGATTTTCCTTCCACTTACTTCCTATAGCTGATTTACTTACATTATGTATGCTTAATATACTAAGAGGATTGATTGTGATTTCTTCGAGAATTCGAATTGCTATCTCACATTAAGGCTATCTTGGGTCATGACAACATTGTCCTGACTTGAATTCCAAACATACTCATATCATAATCCTTCAACAACTCAATCCACCTACTTTGGTGAATATTCAGGTCCATATATTTAGGCACATTTTGAATATTCTTATGATTAATATATGTATCCACATGAATACTAAATAATGTCTCCAAATCTTCAAGGCAAAAATCACAGCTATCAACTTAAAATTGTTAGTTGGGTAATTCTTCTCATGAACCTTAAATTATACAAAAGCATAAATCATGACCTTACCATGCTGCATTAACACAAATCCAGCATCACAATACAAACAAAATCGTCCAAACCTGTGAGAAGAGTCAAAATTGAGCTAGTAGTAAGTTGAGTCTTTAGCTCCTGAAAACTCTCCTCACAAGATTTGGACCTTGAAACTGGTCTTTCTTTTGAGTCAATCTAGACAAGGAGAAATAATATAGGAGAAATCTTCAATAAACTGTCAATATTATTAGGTTAAGTCTAAGAAACTTTTGAAATCTGAGGTAGAAAGAAGTAAAAAATGGTTTAAGCTAGTCCTTAACCACTTCAATATTTTGAGGATCAAGCTTTATGCCTTCTTAAAAAATAACATGACCAAATAATACTACTGACCTCAATCAAAATTTACAGTATCTAATCTTTACAAATAACTGACAATCTTTAAGAATTTACAAAATAATCCTCAATGACTTGCATGCTCATTCTCGTCTAAGAATAGGCCAAGATGTCATCTATGAAGATACTAATGGACATATTCAAATACTGTTTGAATACTATATTCATCAAATTCATAAAAACTTTGGGAGCATTTTTTAGTCTAAAAGACTTAACTATAAATTCATTGTGACCATATTGAGTTTGAAGGTTGACATCAAAATGCCATGTTCTCTAAGTCTGAGCTAGCAATAGCCCGATCTGAAGTCTATATAAGAGAAATAAATGAAAACTGTAAAGCTGGTCAAATAAATCAGTAATTTTAGGGATGGAATACTTAATCACGAGGGTCACCTTATTCAACACTTGATAACCAATACATATTTGAAGAAAACTATCTTTCTTATTCACAAAGAGCCGAGCACCCTATGGAGAAACAATGGGGATGATGAAATATGTATATAATAATTCCTCTAATTAATCTTTCAACTTCTTAAGCTCAGTTGGAGCCATTCTGTCAGGAGGAATAGAGATAGGCTAGGCATTAAGGAGAATGTTAATTCTAAAGTTTATTTCTCTTTTGGGTGAAACTCTAATAATCTTTTGAAAATACTTCTACAAATTCATGCATGACTATAACTGACTGAAAAGTCCCCAACTCAAACTAGATGATAGATTTCACCCTTCAACATTAACTTTCTATCCTTAAAAGTAAAAAAATGAAACAAACCTATAATAGCTCAGCCTGCTAGTGATATTGTCTACTTTGGACCTCGACTTGCACAATTTTAAAACAAATCTTAGTAGGTAAAGCTCATTTACTTATATACCCAATATCTCTCCTATGTTTTGCCAATGTGGTACTTCTCATCTTAAGATAGGTTGTTAAATACACCTCCCCTTTATGGACTCAACATCCTCATTAAGGTTAGTCTCATTGTATGGCATTTGGCTAGACTCAGTATTGAGTCTTGCTCCGCCTCGTCGAAATTCTCCTAAATTCAATTGAAGTTGTAACACCCCTTATATTCCTTTTGTCTAATTTGGATGAGCTTGTGCAAAGAATTGCTGAGAAAAACTAAGAAAAATCTATAACAAAGGGTTTACGAGAGCCTCTACGACTCGTATTCAACTTTACGATTTGTAGAGGGGCATTCGTATGGAATTTCAATGTTTTGAGTTTTAAGGACCTTCAGAGTACGAGATGAGTTTACGACTCTTAGAGTACGTTATGAGTCGTAGAGAGGGGTTTCATAATGAATTTCGACAACTCAAATTTTTGGGACTTTCATTCTATGAGATGGCACTTACGACTCGTAGATCGATTTATAACTCGTAACAGGAGGTTTGATATCAATTGCTAAAGATTCAAGATTTTCTAGATTTTCAGTCTCTTCACCTAGAGGGCCAGTTATGACTCATATGAGGGTCTACGAGTCATAAATGGGGTCTTGTGGACCCTGCTGACAGTTTTACTAAGGGGTATTTTTGTCCTTTCTGATACTTTTTAAAATTAAAACCCCTCACATTTTTAAACTTGTATAAGGTCTTAAAATTAAACCCTAGAGTATTCATTCCCCTATTTTCACTTGAATTTTCTTAAGAGCAAGAGGAGAGGAGAAAAATGAGCTAGGGTTTCAAATCCAAGTGCAACAATTGGTTGGGATTTTATTGTTTCTTCTATTCCTAGGTATGTAAGGGTCACCAAAGTGTGGAATCTTGTTCTCCCACGTGCCCCTTCACTTATTAAAGTCAAGGCTTTGGTATGAGATGATATTTGAGAAATTTTACTACTCCAATACTACATTTTTATACCCATTATGACATTTTCTTGATGATATATGAGGTATGTTGTTGCATTGCATGATTTTCTCCATAAAGTTGTGATGGAACTTTTCACTTGATAGCATGATCCCTAAATTGCATGATTTCATGAGTTCTTGTGTATATTGTAGAGTTGATGATAAGTCTGAGCATATGAGTTGAGCAGTTTGAGTATGATTGAGTATGAGAAATATGTTACATTAAGTCACACATGTCAATATGCATGAGCACCTTGCATTGCACTACTTGATGAGTAAATTGAGCGAGTCTAAATGACCGTACGAGTCTGAGTCGAGTTGATTATTGCATCAGTTACTTGAACTGATGAGTAATTAAGATGAGTTGAGATGAGATGACCCTATGTGGTTGAGTTTGAGCCGACTAATGAGTTGACTGGTGAGTCACATGATGAGTTGAACCTATTTTAGTCTTGGGAGGAGTATTGAGAACTGAGTTTAGTGATCGAGAAGCAACCAGAACTACGTTTGCCAGCGTAAGATAGTTGTTTTAGCATAATAATAGTGACTCTTGTCCCGCAAGTGGACACTCTCTTAGGATCCGAGGGAGCGAGGTTGAGGTTGATTTCCCTTTTCCATGACAAGTTAAGGGCGGGCATGGCAACAATGCCGATTTGTGGTGTATCACCTAATTAAAGATGGTGCGATGAGGAATGTTGATTAAAGAAACTCCCAAGTAACATTGATTTGAGCATGAGATTTCAATCTAAGTCTAATTTACTAAGCCTATTTCAAAAGCATGATTTTACTATAAAACTTGCATATTGAATTGAGCAGGAGATGTATTGAGTTGACATGAGTGAGTCGAAATTGGTGAGTCAAAATTTACTTTTCTAAGCTATTTTACATATTAGTATATTCCATATATCAACATCCATTTGGGCCTGCATCATTTTATGATGCAGATACAGGTGATAGAGAATCTCAGAACGCGCTTCGTAGAGGCCGAGTTCAGTACACTTCGGAGTTGGTGACCCCTCCTTACATTCCGGAGGAGCCCTTTTATCTTTCAATATCATTGAGCACTTTACTTTCTTTGAGTTAAGGTGCCCATGGCCTGTCATGGCACCATTCTAGATTGATTGAGTAGAGGCTTCATCGATATTTGGGTAAAGGATTTGATGAGTCTTTTGTATATGAAACGATCCTAAAAAGTGCCCGAAAATGTGCCTAAAAAATGTCCGAAATCGTAATTTTCATATATCTGAACATTCGTTCATTATTTTGAAAATTCAACTTCATATTCTTGTTCGAGAGACAAAATTGATTGGGGAATGGGTCTAACCCAAATTTTAGAGCAACTGTATCAAAATCCAAAAATTACAAAAATCTGATTTAGGAGGGTCAATTTTAAAAGGGTATATCTATTAACACACAAAAGACTGGATGGCCCACAACCTACAAAATTAATTCTCTTTGAATTAGATTTCCAACGCACTTGGTTTCACCTGATTCAGAGTTTGAATGAAGAATTTATTCGTGTTTTCGTGGAACTTGTTTGTGTAGAGATGCAAATTCTAGTGAGTAATCCACATCGCTTCCATGACGCGGACCAGCGTTATTTTGGTCTTTTTTTTTGATTTCAGTCCAAGACTTTCAGGTCTTAGGCCTAAGGCTTTCCATACTTGAAAATACTTATACTTAGTCTTATTTCAGCCTCATATTATCCTAAACATTCTCCAATACTCACTCAAGCACTTAGAGTCATATTTCACCCTAAATTCAAGCCCTAAAGCTCAAGACCAATCTTAAGGATCTCATCAAGGATTTCATTCAAGCTTCAAGTCTCCATTAAAGTCTTCTTTAAGTGCTTTTCTAAAGTTAAAGTCTGTGGGTTTCTTTCATGGGTTCCTTTTACCCATGATACCCAAGCCCCTTTTTACTCAAATTGCATGATTTATAGTTGATTTACAGATGGGTCTTGCATATTATGAAATTCACTGCACAATATGTTAAAGCATATTATGAAATTCATTGTTTTGCTATGTATTGAGCTATAAAACTTTGATCTATTGTAAGATTTGAGGAGGGGTTTTGATGTATTTTGCTTGAGGGTGTTGCAAGGTATTAATTGATGGTTTTACAATGGATTTTCTTGCATAATTTCATCTCTATATTTCATGATTTTATACTAGCATTACACACCCACCAAATGTTTGTTAAAATATCCGGCTAGGGTTTCTTGAGCAATTGAAGGTCCAATGCATATCTTATGATTTGAATGATGTTAGGTTGATGATATGATGACTTCCTGATGATGATAGGGATGTCTATATGAGTTGTTTCATGGGAATGTACCTATGGTGTTGCATGTAGATTGTTGGGTTCTTATGTTTGTTATGTTCTTGGAAAAATTAGGAGGTCTTTCTTGATGATTGAAATGTAATGGTTGGATGAGCTAGTTTTAATGATTCCTATTGAAAAGGCCATTCCATAAGGTAGAGTGGTTAATGACTTCTACTGAGAAGGTCGTGCCGTAAGATAGAGTCCCTAATGATTCCTACCGAAGAGATCATAACGTAAGGTATGGACACCTTACCGAAAAGGCTATGCCGTAAGCTAGAATAGCTAATTGTGCCTACCGAAAAGAGTATATTATAAGGCATGGACATCCCACCAAAAAGGTCATGCCGTAAAGTAGAAAGACTAAAGGTTCCCACCGAAAAGATCATATCATAAGTTGTGAACATTCTATTGAAAAGGCCATGCCGTAAGATATAATGAATCACGTTTCCTACCCAAAAGATGATATCGTAAAGTAGGGGACGTCTTATACAACCTACCAAAAAGACTATGTCATACGGTAGGGGTATTGATAACATTCTCTAAAAAAGTTATACCGTAAGGTGAGTGCGGGTCTTTGGCCCATTACATGAAGGTTAGTACAAAGGGTTTTGAGTGTATTTCCAATGTTGAGTTCACATTCCTTGTTCATGATTTACAAGCATGTTTTTACCTTAAGCATTGAACATGCATGTCATACTGACATTATATATATTCTTTTGCTTATGATTATGCTTTTCCTTTATGTTTCCTATCCCTTGCTAGCATTACATCCCACATAATTAGTATATTCAAATGTACTAATGCATACTTTATACCTACATGATATCACCATGTAGGAACCAGAGCCCTGCTTGAGCATCTCCACCCGCGTGGCTAATACGGTTTAACTCAAGCATGTTGGTGAGTCCTTCATTACGGGGACGTTGGTCTATGTTTCTTATACTATGTATTGATACTTTCTTCTTTATTGCTATTTTGACTATGAGGCTGAGCTCGATTACTTTGTCTTGGCCCCGGCTATGTATCTATATTTCGAGGCGTTGTTGGACAAGTTGTGTATTATGCTTGATCTTTGACTCGCTTACGATATTTAAGCTAATCAAATAAAAATCTCTCTCCCTTAGTCCCAATTTTCCTTGTTTATGTTTCTCATGTGGTTTTATCTTGGTTCACCGACTAAGGATGTGCAATGATATGCTATGAGGCTTGTTGGGAGTTCCTTCGGGTTTTACCATTCACCGATCACGTCTAGGCCCTAGGCTTTAGTCGTGACAAAGGTGGTATCAGAGCACTAGGTTGAAAGATTCTCGGAGTCGAACACACCGAGTCGATTAGAGCCTTATTCATAGTTGTGTTGTGCACCACAACTATGAATAGGAGGCTATGAGATGTTTTAGAAAATATTTCCCTTTTTCATGGTCTATGTCGTGCTTTAGAAATGATATAGGGTTTGCTCCTCTAACAAATGTTCTTTGCTCTTCTAGTTGATCATGTCGCTTCAAAGAGGAAGGCAAAGAAAGGTAAGTTGAAAGTTTTGATGTTGATGGATCCGAGTTTCACTATTTTTTTCATTATTACTTTTGGTTGCTAGTGGGCTTCTTGTGTGTCCCGAGTTGTGATGTGAACCTTTGGTGTTTACATTTTGGTTGGGTATATTGTTGCTAGAAAGTTCATAGGTATTGATCTGGGTTTGTATTGTATTAGGTCTTACTTTGTGGCTTGTTGGAGTTAGTGTGGTGGATTTTGATGTCATACTAGGGATGGAATGGTTACTTGCATGTTGTGTCTTTATGGATGGTAGGACCCGTAGAATTAGATGCCGATTCCCTAATGAACCCATCCTTGAGTGGAAAAGTCATGATATGGCATTCAAGTGATAGTAGGGGGTAGGTCCATTTCATGTCTTAAGGTACAATTGATATCTAAGGGGTTTCATTTATCATGTTATGAGAATTGAAGGTGTTGAACCAAAGTTTCTTTGTTATAGAATTATTGTTGTTGGTAGCTGAGACCTTGAATGTCCCTTTTTGATATTTTGGGTTTAAGGTCGTGTCTTTAGTTTGACTAGTGCACCGGTTATGCCTACAACTCTCATGAATAAGATCTTTTAGCCCCTACTCTAATAGGCTTATGATGGTTTTGGTGATGATGTGATGGTTTGTGTTCCCTAATGAGGTAGTGCGTGTGAGTCTTTTGAGGATACTACAACAAAGTTTAAGGAAGAATATTGGATGCTAAATAGGAAAAGTGAGAATTTTGATTGTAAAAAGTTGCCTTCCTAGGTCGTGCGGTGCCGGGTGATGGCATTAAGGTGGACCCTAGTAAGACGGAGGTAAATAGCTATTAGACTAGACCTTGACTCCCTTGGGTGTTAGGAGCTTCTTGAGCTTAATGGGCTATTACCGGAGGTTGTGCATAGGTTATTTTCTATTGCCTCTCTTATTACTCAGTTGACATTAAGTAAGGCTAATGTTGTGACTGACGTTTTGAGTTAGGTGAGTTGATAGGTCCGAGAGTTGCTATCTCTTGTGTGATTCCTTTGTGCTCTGGATGGTCGCATAAGTCTACAGTGGCTAGAAGAGATCTATAAGGGTTGCCCTAAGTTTTCGTTGCATAGAGTCTTGTCTTGTGATCTTGGTTGACCCTAGATTGATAGGTTGGAGGTCTTGAGGTGGTTTGGCTACTTCCAGAGCATGCTTCTAATGAGTGTAGAACCCATACGGTTGTAATATAATGGTTGAGGATGGTCAATTCATTTGGTCAACTACAATAGGTTAGTCATTTCTCTAAGATTGATCTTTGGTACGAGTTTTTTCCCTAAGTGAGGATAAGCGTAGGTGATATCTCTAAGTGTCTTTTCGGACTAGGATTGAACATTATTATTATTGATGGAGTTATTTAGTTGACTTATGCACCAGTGGTGTTTGTGGGTTTCTTGAATAGGGTCTTAAAACCCTACCTTGATATGTTTAAGGTGTTCTCTAGTGATAAGGTATTGATTTGTTTAGAGCTTGTGAATCATTTGGGGGTAGTGTTGCAAGTCTTGGAGGATGAGAGATTGTTTACTAAATATGATAGGTATGCATTGTGGATAGCAAGGTGGTTAGAATTCTTTAAGGATTATGGAATGACTGTGCATTATTTTTCCCCAGTAAGACTAATATTGCGGTCGGTGCTCTAGCTAGCCTAGCATGTGTTGTTGATGGTGGAAAGGAGGAGACTAGTGAGGTCTATTGGTTGGTTAGATTGGAAGTTAGGTGGGGGGAAGTTGGGCATGGTGGTGTAGCATTCTTGATGGTTCCAAATCTTCTTGGGTTAAGAGGTCTAGATTAGGCAAGGCCTTGATTCTACCTTATTGGAGTTGGAAGTTTTGGGTAAAAGAGTGATAAAGTGGAGGTTGTCTCCCAAGGGGGAGATGGTGGTTATGGTACCAAGTGGGTAGGTGTATTTAAGGTTGACAATTGAGTTGAGGATTGTGAGTCCTTATAGAGTGTAGAGAGAGGTTGTAAGGTTGCCTACTTTTGGGAATTGCCTATGGTAGGGGTATGGTTTATCTAGTTTGTCATGCTTCTAGGTTGATAGGATGTGTTGGTGACTCTAGTGCTATAGAACGCTTTGAAGTTGTGAGTGAGGTGGAGGATAAGTTGGCTTAGGAGAAGGTTCTGATGGAGGTGTTGGATGGATGATGGAGAAATCGACTGATAATGATGTGGTGTTCGTCAAGGCCCTTTGGAAGATTTGTCTATTCGTATGTGTCTCTCGGGATGTCATGCGGGCATGGAGAAGCAATATCTGTCTCTCTATCATTCTATTTAAGCTTATGATGACATATGAAGTCCTTTCTATAATTCCAAGTCTTATATTTTAGTCCCATGTCATTCATATGCATTCATGTTTAAGTTGGCAAGTTTATGATGATTTTACCCTTATGTTGACATTTTGGAAATGGTATTTTAAATGTAATGTTGCATTCTTGTTGGGGCTAATTTGTTCATGATTACTCTCATCATGTACGTTTCTTTCACATCCAGGGATGAATGTTCCCAAGGGGGAGATATTGAAATGACTCCAAAAAGTGTCCTAAAATATGCCTCGGAAGTGCCCGAAATTGTAATTTCCATATGTCTAAAAATCCATTCATTATTTCGAAAATCCAACTTCATACTATTGTTCGAGGGGCAAAATTGAGTGGGAAATGGGTCTAACCTAAACTTTAGAGCAACTGTAGCAAAATACGAAAATCGCAAAATTGCAATTTAGGTGGGCCAACTTTAAAGGAGCATATGTCTTAGCACACAAAGAGATGGTGGCCTACAACCTGCCAAATTAAAGCTCTTTGCATTTTCTTTGCAGCACACTTGGTATCACCTTATTTTGGAGTTTGAATGAAGAATTTATGTGCATTTTCATGGAACTCGTTTGTGCCGAGATGCAAATTCCAGTGAGTAATTCTTGTCGCGGAGTGTTATTTTGGTCCGATTTTTCTGATTTTGGTCCAAGACTTTCAAGTCTTGGGCCTAAAGGTTCCTATACTTGCAAAATACCTATACTTAGTCTTATTTCACCCTCATATCATCCTAAACATTCCCCAATACTCACTCAAACACTGAGACTATTATTTTGCCCTAAATTCAAGTCCCAAAGCTCAAGACCAATCTTAAGGATTTCATTAAGGATTTCATTCAAGCTTCAAGTCTATTAAAGTCTTCTTCAAGAGCTTCTCCAAATATAAGGTATGTGAGTTTCTTTCATGGGTTCCTTTCACCCATGACACCCAAGCCTCCTTTTTGTCAAATTGCATGATTTAAAATTGATTTACAAATGGGTCTTGCATATTATGAAATTCACTACACACTATGTTAAAGCTATAATAAGTTGTGACCGTTTTGCTATGTTTTGAGCTAGAAATATTTGATATATTGTAAGATTTGAGGAGGGGTTTTGATGTATATTGCTTGAGGTGTTGCAAGGTGTTAATTGATAGTTTTACAATGGATTTTTTTTGCATGATTTTATCTCTATATTTTATGGTTTTATGCTAGCATTACACACCTGTCAAGTGTTTGATAAAATGTCCGGCTAGGGTTTCTTGAGCAATTGAAGGTCTAATGCATGTTTTATAGGTTGAATGGTGTTATGATGATTATATGATGACTTTATGATGATGATAGGATGGCTATATGAGTTGTTTCATAGGAAGGTACCTATGGGGTTACATGTAGATTGTTGGGTTCTTATGTTTGTTTTGTTCTTGGGAAAATGAGGAGTTCTTTCTTGATGATTGAAATGTAATGGTTGGATGAGCTAGTTTTAATGATTCCTACCAAAAAGGCCATGCCATAAGGTAGAGTGGTTAATGATTCCTACTGAAAAGGCCATGCCGTAAGGTAGACTGACTAATGATTCCTAATGAAAAGATCATATCGTAAGGTACGTACACTTTACCGAAAAGGCCATGTCATAAGGTAGAATAACTAATTGTACCTACCGATAAGAGTATATTAGAAGGTATGGGAATCTCACCAAAAAAGGCCATGCCATAAGGTAGAAAGACTAAAGATTCCCACCGAAATGATCATATCGTAGGGTGTGGACATTCTATTGAAAAGGCAATGCCATAATATAGAATGAATCACGTTTCCTACCCAAAGGATGATATCGTATAGTAGGGGATGTCTTATAATACCTACCAAAAAGACTATGTCGTGTGGTAGGGGTATTGATAACACTTGCCAAAAAGGTTATACTATAAGGTGAGTGGGGGTCTTTGGCCCATTTCATGAAGGTTAGTACAAAGGGATTTGAGTATGTATCTTATGTTGAATTCACATTCCTTGTTCAGGATTTACAAGCATGTTTTAGCTTAAGCATTGAACATACATGTCATATTGACATTATACCTATCCTTTGCTTATGATTATACATTCCGATTATGTTGTCTATCCCTTGCTAGCATTGCATCCCACATACTTAGTACATTCAAACATACTAATGCATACTCTATGCCTACATGATATCACCATATAGGAACCATAACCCTGCTTGTGCATCTCCACCCACGTGGCTAGTATGGTTTCACTCAAGCTTGTTGGTGAGTACTCCATTTCAGGGATGTTGGTATATGTTTCTTGTGTTATGTATTGGTACTTCCTTTTTTATTGCTATTTTGACTATGAGAGTGAGCCCGGTTACTTTGTCTTGGCCCCCGCTAAGTATCTATGTTTAGAGGTGTTGTTGTACAAGTTGTGTATTATGTTTGACCTTTGACTTACTTATGATAGTCAAGCTAACTATATATAAATCTCACTCTCTTAGTCCCAATTTCCCTTGTTTATGTTTA
Source organism: Solanum ossicruentum (assembly GCA_025774065.1). Lineage (NCBI taxonomy): Eukaryota > Viridiplantae > Streptophyta > Magnoliopsida > Solanales > Solanaceae > Solanum > Solanum ossicruentum. Next base: position 6,161 of record JAOTQR010138814.1, on the reverse strand, counting down.
TTATGTTGTTTTATCTTGCTTCCGTGATCAAGGATGTGTAATGATATGCTATGAGGGTTGTTTGGGGTTCCTTTGAGTTTCTCATTCGCCGGTTACGTTTAGGCCCTAGGCTTGGGTCATGACAGTATCTAAACTTACCTTCATTATAAGCTATGATACATTAGAGTTATGCACTTATTTCTCTTCTTGCATATGATGCCTTACTTTCAGAGTTATTCTTCTGCTATCGAGTTGATGTGACGATGAAGCCAAATGGTTCTCTTGGGGAATCAGTAATGGCTCTGCAAGTCCCGGCCATGCAAAGATACCCGCCCGGGGAGTGACAAACTTGGTACCAAAGCACAGAGTTCAAGAGTCGTAGGGAGTCTATGAAGCCTTGTCTAGTAGAGTCTTTTTTATGAGTATGTTGTGCGTCACATTTCATAAGCGAGCGGCTATGGGACATTAGGAATGGTTACCCTTCTTTTTTATTTTGAGTTTGTGCGATGGAGTAAAACTCTACAAAACTCCCTTCTTACTCGTGCGTTACGTGATTACAGATCATGCCACCTAGATGCACAGTGACCCAGTGGCCGAAACTTGTATGCATCACTAGTTACGGGTTTGGAACTCTTTTCTTTTCCTATCTGAATCTTGTCTGTAATCTACCCCGCCTTTATTTCAAACAAATAGGTCAAATTCTTATTGGGATCTATTTTATTCTAATTCGATCTAAGAAGACAAAAATCATGCTCTGTAGGATTTGAACCTACGACATCGGGTTTTGGAGACCCACATTCTACCGAACTGAACTAAGAGCGCTTTCTTGCGCAAGGAGGAGGGCCAAGACAAGACCCCTTCCTAGAAGTAAGGAGTATGCCCGCCTCTTTTATGCTTTAGCTAGCACTGCTTTGAACCCTACTTTAGAGGTGCCTCCTTAGGTAGAGATGAGGGGCCGAGGTCGACGCCTTTGACCACTGGTGTTCCTGTGACACTTACTACTCCACCTGCTCCTGCCACAGAGGCTTAACTTTAGAGGAGCCATTGTCATGCTTACCCAACTAGTAGCTGCTCAGAGTGGGAACCAGGGCTCTCAGACTCCTAGCTCTAACTCTTATGAGCCAACAACTACCTCTAGACTTAGGGACTTTCTAAGGATGGAGCCACCTATCTACACTGGGTCCAAGGTTGAGAAGGACCCTCAAAATTTCACTAATGAGATGTGGAAGGTGCTAAATACAATGCATGCGACTGAGACAGTGGGAGTTGAGCTTGCGGCCTATTAACTCAAGGACATGGCCAATGTTCGGTACAATCAGCGGGAAGAGAGTTGAGATGATGATACTGAGACCGCTGTTTGGGATGAGTTTGAGAGTGCCTTTCTCGATCACTTCTTTCCTCAAAAGTTGAGAGAGGCAAAGGTTGAAGAATTTGTGAATCTGAAATAAGAGTGGATGACTATTAAAGAGTATAACTTGAAATTCATCCAGCTGTCCAGGTATTCCCCAGAGGTGGTTCTAGATATGAGGGTGAGAATGAGGACATTCATATCTGGATTGGGTAGACAAGCGAAGAAGGAGTGCAAGGCGGTGTTGTTTATTCCAGGTATAGATATTTCTAGGATGATGGCCTTTGCCTAATTAACTAAGAAAGATAAGAAAAAGGACGGAGAGGAGCATTTAAGTAAGAAAGCCAGATCAATAGGGCCTGAGCCTACCCAGACTAAGCAAGGTAAGGGTGATAAGTCATACATTTAGAAGAGGTCTACTAGCTATCCACCTTCTTCAGCCAGTACACTTCCCCTGAGCTAGAGACATGATCAGAGACCCCAAGGTTAGCCAAACTTTAAGCCACAGGGTGCACAGTCTCAAGGAAGTGTGACTTTTAGTTCTAAAGGGAAGCCATCTTGTGGGTAGTGTGGCAAAATGCATCTCAGAGAGTGTAAAGGTAGAGGAAATGCTTGCTTAGAAGTGTGGTCAACTGGGTTACTTTCAGAGGGAATTCCCAGTGTGGTGCGATAAGGCCTAGATTTCTACCATAACATCACCAGCAAGGGGTAACCAGAGAGGTACTGCACCAGGGTAGGTGGTGGGACAAACCGTCTACATGCGATAGGGAACCGACGGGATCAGGAGGTTGCACTAGAGGTTGTGATGAGTATGCTTTGAGTCTTTACCTTTCCTTTCTATGCTTTATTTTGTTCGGGTACAACTTGTTCATTTGTGACGCCATATATGACGAGTATATTTGAGATTCTTCCAGAGTGCTTGCTTGAGCCATTTTCTATTACTACTGCTGTTGGTGAGTTCATTCGAGCTGAGAGAATCTATAGAGAATGTATGGTGTCTATCTATCATAGGTATATTCTTGTTGATTTGATTGTGTTAGAGATGGTTGATTTTGATGTAATCCTTGGTTTGGAATGGCTTCACACCTGCTATGCCTCTATTGATTGTCAAACTCGGACTCTCAAATTCCACTTTTCAAATGAGCGTGTTATTGAGTGGAAGAGAGATTCCATGGCTCCGAAGGGTAAGTTTATTTCTTACCTCAAATCCTGAAAATTGATCTCTAAGGGATGTATCTATTACCTCATGCGAGTCAAGTCTGATGATTTTGAGCGCCCTTCTCTTAAGACTGTCCCGATTTTGAGCAAGTTTCCTGATGTGTTTCTTGAGGATTTGCCCGGAGTCCCTCCGGATAGGGAGATTGATTTCAGAATTGATGTTCTTCCTCACACCCAGCCTATTTCTATTCTGCCATACAGAATGGCCTCTAAAGAGTTGAAGGAATAGTTGAGGGATTTGTTAGAGAAAGGGTTCCTAAGGCCGAGTGTCTCTCCATCGGGTGCCTCAGTCTTGTTTGTGCGAAAGAAGGATGGTTCCTGAGTATGTGTATTGACTATCGCTAGTTGAATAAGGTGACCATCAAGAATAAGTATCCCCTCCCGAGGATTAATGATTTGTTTGACCAACATCACGGTGCTACCATTTTCTCTAAGATAGATCTCAGATCAGTCTATCACCTGTTGAAGGTGAGAGAATGCGATATCCCGAAGATGGCTTTCTGAACCTCATATTTTCACTTTGAGTTCTTACTAATGTATTTTGGGTTGACAAATGCATGGATCTGATGGATAGAGTATTCATATAGTATCTTGATATGTTCATGATCGTGTTTATTGATGATATTTTGGTGTATTCCATAGATGAGGAGGAGCATGCCAATCACCTTAGGATCGCTTTGTATACACTCTGAGACAATGAGACATGTGCAAAGTTTTCCAAGTGCGAGTTTTGGTTCAAATCTGTGGCTTTCTTATGTCATGTGATTTCTGGAGATGGAATTCGAGTGGATACTCAAAAGATTGAGGTAGTTAAGAATTGGAAAAGACCAACCTCACCGACAGAGATAAGGAGTTTTCTTGGTTAGCTGGCTATTACTAGAGGTTTATTGAAGTGTTTTCTTCCATATCTGCACCATTGACCAAATTGACGCAGAAGAAGGTCAAGTTTTAATGGGCTGATTAGTGTGAGAGGAGTTTCCAAGAGTTGAAGATGAGGTTAACTACTGCACCAGTGTTGACCCTGCCTGATGGAAAAAATGGGTTTGTGATCTACTGCGATGCTTTGAGGGTAGTATTGGGATGTATGTTTATCCAGAAGGGAAAGGTTGTTGCCTATGCTTCTAGGTAACTTAAGGTGCATGAGAAGAACTATACAGCCCATGACTTGGAGTTGGCAGCGGTGGTGTGTGCTCTTAAGTTTTGGCACCGTTATTCGTCTAGAGTATATGTTGATGTATTCACCGACCACAAGAGCTTGAAATATGTCTTCACTTAAAAAGAGCTTAACTTGAGGCAGATGAGATGGCTTGAGCTGCTTAAAGACTATGACATGAGCATCCTGTACCATCTAGATAAGGCTAATGTGGTTGCTAATGCTTTTAGTAGGTTGTTCATGGGAAGCACAACCTATGTGGGAGAGGAGAAAAGAGAGTTAGCCAAAGAGGTTCATAGATTAGCTCGACTAGGAGTTAAACTAGATGAGTCGGGAGAAGGAGGAGTTCATGTGTAAAATAGATCGACATCATTTCTAGTAGTGGAGGTGAAAGAGAAATAAGATCAAGACCAAGTCTTACTGCAACTGAAGGAGGATGTGCATAAGCAGAATGTGATAGCTTTCGCTAATGAGGGAGATGGAGTATTGAGGTTCAAGGAAGATTGTATGTTGCAGATATTGATGTTGTTTGAGAGAGGATCATGGAAGAGGCCAATAGTTCCAATTATTCCATCCACCAAGGATCTAGCAAAATGTACCATGACTTAAGAGAAGTCTACTAGCGAGTGAGTGGAATGAAGAGGGATATTGCAGAGTTTGTTTCCAAGTGGCCAAATTGCCAACAAGTTTAAGAACTTTGAGATTCCAAAGTGGAAATGGGAGACGATCAACATGGACTTCATCACAAGTTTATCGAGGTCCCGCAGA
>JAOTQR010138795.1:0-20904 GCA_025774065.1 Solanum ossicruentum | reverse complement strand
TTTATCCTCCAAATTCACTTGATTCCGTACTCCCCGCACCTCAATTTGATTAAATTCAAGCTATACTTCAATCCCAATAATTAATCCCAATTAATAATTAACCTTAAGAAATTTCGGGGTTTAACACAAATTTTTCAAAATAAAATGCAGCAAAAGCTACTAGAACAAATCAACTCTAACGTTCACACTCAAGCGCGCCTGACAACGTTCAACAGCTTTCCACGTGAAAAGTGCAGACGTCTTGTCCCGTTCGCTGCCCTCCAAAAGGTAACATCATGTCTTTCTTTTCATTTTTTCCATCGTAATTTGATTTTAGCGTCGTGATATTTTCTACAAAAATAATTTTTGAAGTGGAGTTCTATCATGATGCATTCAGTGAATATTTTCTATTAAGTTGTCAAATTTCATTTATGTTATATATTGAAGGTATTCATCTTCATTTTATTTTTCGGTGCATGAACTCCTTCATCAGAGCCTCTCTTGGATTCGCTCCTTGCACATCATTGAGTTTTTTTGTCACTCCATCTGGCTTTTGTCCATTTTAGGGGAAAAGCATTCTAGTTGTAGGTTTTTAGAAGCAATGACGGGGTTGTATAGATCATTAAACACCGATTATACAGTAATATATAGTCAAAATATACATTAATAAAAGGGTAACTAGAAGCCCAATCTCAACAGCAGGTCATAGGCACAGGAAATTGGGCTTCGAGGCCCATAATCAAAAGCAGTAGATTCAGCCGAATTTTACAAAGGCCAGACAGACCCAAATTTATTTTAGAATTAGGACAAATGAAATTGGATCTGCCAAGCCTAATAACTTTAGTTATTTTCTTTGTCATTCCTTTATTTTGATTTATTTATTTGTGATACTTCGTAACTTTAACATTATTTGTTGTTTTAATCTAATTTAATTCCCCAAAAGTCAACAATTTATGTTATTCACAATGATTTTGTGAAATTTTTTTCGCTTTCGATATTTAGCCAATTCTACGTAGATTTTACTTTTTGAGGCCCAATCTTTCAAATTTGTTAAGTTTGACAAAATTGGACGAATGTGGCTAGATTTTCAAGTTCCATTTATAAATATTGATCTTTTTCGAAGTTAATCAAATCAAGTTTAATCATCGGTGAACCACAAGTTAGCAGCCATTTTTGAGTGATTAATATCTTATCAAAAGTGACAATTGGACTCTTACATATTTTTTTAAAATTTGAGGACTTTTTCTATCAAAGTCTTAAAATTATTTTATGTTTTCTTAATTTCTTTAAAAAAGTTTCTTTATAACACACACACAAATTTTTATTTTTAATCATTTTTTAAAAATTATTTTAGGAGTAATTGCTTTGTAATTAAATTAACTATTTCATATTGTTAATATTAAAGAGCTCTTTAATTAATTTGGATTAATTTATCTTGTAGTCAACTTATCAATTGATTCAATTTGATTACATTTTTAATTGGTCATAATTGATATTAGAATGGTTGATTTCTCAATCCAATTTTCCACACCTTTTAACCCATTTTTTAGCTTCAATTTCATAACAATTTGATCCATTATTAGACCAAATTCAGCCTAATTTTAACCCTTAATCTAACCCAAAACTTAATATTCTTTTCATCTTACTACAACAATTAGATACACCACTAAACGTATATTCCCATTTTAACCCCACACACCCACTCCCTTCTTTCTTTCCCCATTTTTCTCTTTGAAACATGCACGACATCTATCTCACCTTCTTCAATAAACTCAGACACAATTTTTAAAAATCACGTCAGTGACAATCTAATGCACGCGTATGAATTTGTTAAAAATAATCCATGCGTTGAGAACTTTCCAACGACTTTTAGACTCTTTTTGGATTTGTTTCAAATTCAAAAATGTTAATTCAACCCTAATCCTTGCCTATAAATTTCCCCTCTTTTCTTTTGTTAGGAGACAGTTGTTCACTTCCAAATATATGAAGATACATTGTTAGCTAAAAAATTGGTGTCAATAACTTGTACCTGAGAAAATACAATGACTAAAGAAAAAAAGAAAAAAGAAAGCGAGAAAGTTGAGTAAAAACATGTAGTAGTTTTTTAGCAAATTTGATTTGGTATTAGAGTAAGGTTATGTCTAATACTTTTCATTATACGTATAGATTGCTAGTTGAGTACGTCGCAACAATTTTTGAGAAATTATTAATAGTATTATTGAAATGGCCTGTTAGACTATTTTGAGAATCTGTCCTCTTGTTTTCTTTAAATATTGTTCTTGTAAATTTTAGTGGATAGTTTAGCTTATTCAATAACTTAGACTATTTTAGGTATATGCAGATAAGTGATGGTTTAAATGTTAATGTGTTTAAAATTCTATATCACTTAATCATGTATTTTAGAATAAACAAAGTGGGAATCCAAGAATTCTTGCCACCTCCATTTGTTATACAATTGTTTATTAATTAATGAGAAGACAACACTAAGTGAGAATCCAAGAATCTTCCCACCTGCATTTGTTATACAATTTGTTTATTGATTAATGAGACAACAACATTAAGTGGAAAGTTGACATTATAAATTAAGTACTCCCTCTTGTAATCCTTAACCCCGCTAGAGGATTATTTAATTGTTGCACTAAGAAAACTAGTGCATTTATTATTCTTATAACTTCATTAAATAAGGTAAAGAAACATACGGAAGAAACTAGAAAGTGGAAGAAGACAATGATTGGCAGGGCCGGCTCAACGACATTGCGGGCCTAAAGCTAAATTTTAAAATGGGGTCCTAATTTTTTTTTTAAAGAATTAACTTATATATTTTTATTTAAAATCTACTTTTTTTAGCTTTTTTCGATGCGAAATCATCAATTATTGTTGACATATTTAATAATTCAATTGAATAAATTTTTAACAACTAAAACAAAAATATATGCACTTATGAACTAAGAATATCAACAATAATAAATTTAAAAAAAAACTATAAAATAAAATTAGAATGATAAAACATGTTGTATGAATTTGATAGATGTATGATAGTATCAAATAGTAGTGGTGACCATTGAGTCCCTTCAAGCATTTCTTGAAATTTTCAAGAAACATCAAAGAACAATTCTTTAGTAACTTATAAGCACCAAAAATTTTTGAAGGAGAGAGTATAAGATAATTTTTTGGTGCAGTGCACCATTTTATTCAAGATTATGTAATAATATATCATCGTTACAAGATATTGCCCATCTGAAAATTTTGCTCTAAAAGGGATCAAGCTATATAGGAATGGACCTATTACAGCAAACCAAATTAATTGAAATAGTAAACACTTCACTTTTTTATTTTTCTAAGAGTACGTGTGCTATTCTTTTTTCAATGTTTTCTTAATTTTCTCCTTATCTTCCTCTAAGATGTTCCCCATGGCTTAATAAGAAATATAAAAAAATAATAACGAAGCCCCTTGTACACCTTTTTTTTAAAAAAAAAATTTAAAAATATATAATTTCTTTTAATAATATATATAAGCTTTTTTTTTGAAAAAATGGGAGCCCCAAAAAATATGGAGCCCCAAGCCATGGCTTTAGTGGCTTGGGCCTTGATGATTGGTGGAACAATTATGATCTTGGTAACCATCTTGTAATTATTTACCCCATTAGGAGGATTATTATTTTGAGAAGAAAACAAAAGTTTTAACGAGAGAAAATCTAGAAACTGAAAAAGAGAGTCACTGCTTATGGAAATTCCCATGATTCTGCTTTAGTACTACTTTTTGGATATTATATACTTCTACGTATTTGGATAGTATAATTGTGTTGTTGTTTGAGAGATTGAGAAAAGAACAATGGTCAAACTTTAATGAAATAATGACATGACTTTTTATATAAGCAATAATGATCCAGTTAGAAAATAAACATTAAGTATGTTCTTATAGCCATAATATACTGGATTGTAGATTCCAAAGGGGTTATCCTTGTTTCGTCATTGCTGACATTGGTTTCTTGTTATCAATTATAAGTTAAATGTTGATATATTGAGATAGATAATTAAATTCTTCACACTAGCATCACAATAAGAATTTTCAACCAAATACATGATATGATTTCATCCCATAGATTATAACATAAAACTATTCAATAACTCAATCCCATTCTCAAAAAAGGATAGCCAAGCTTACCTCAATGTCGGAATCATATTCGAACAATTCTATCGAATGGATAAATCTTGAATTCAACTCTCGAAATGAAAATTCTCTTAATCACATGACTAATCAAGAACCAAAAGCATTGAGCAAAATCATGAGGATGGAAGAGAACATATATTAGCGTATTAATAAAAGTAATGACTCCTTAAGAGAAATAATCATAATATACGGTATTCAAACAATCATCATCTTATCCTTTGGATTCAACTCTACTTACAATTGTTTATATTAAAATAAAGTAATTCATTGTTTTTCAATATTACCACTATATGTTTTCTTTGACTTTTCTCAACGGAAGACAAGACATATTGTACTAACTTTTCTCAATGGGAGACAAGATATAATGCACTAATTTTAATATTTTATTAGGGTCATTACAATAAATTACATATTTTATATATCATTGGTCATATTTTTTTATACTCATTTTAGTATTTCTAAAATAGTCTAATTATTCATTTTTTGCATAAATAAAAATTATTGGTAAGTATTTAATTGGCCCATAATTTTTGGCCTCCATTTTGAGTCCATTTGATTTTTGGTAATGTATATAACTCTTTACATAGTCACAATAATAGAATTGATGGTAAATAATTCTACCAAGGACAATTTCTAAATTGGATAATTCTATTTCCCTCTTCTTCCACTCTACTATGCAGAATTATATAAAAAAGAAATATCCTTAGTTAATATTTTGGTATCAGATCCAAATTATGTGTATAACTGCTAATTTGGTACATTAAGAGTTGTTTTGATAAGTTATCAGTGTTGACACCCAATTTTGGCTCAACACTTCTAAAATTCATACTTTTAATGTTTATATTTTTAAATAGTTTAAAATCCATTTTGCGTAATTTTAGAATAATTTTTTGATAACTACTTCTATTTCAAATTATTAGAATTTTGATTAGCTTAATTTTAAATTTTAAATGCAGTGTAATAAATCATTTTATTATCTAGATAAAATTATATGCGTATATTCAATTGATCAACAATTTAGGTTCATAACTTTCTAGCCCCTTAGGTTTTGAGATAAATATATATATAACTTTCACATTATTGCAAAATAAAGTACAAAAGTAGAATAGACATTTTAATTTTAGAAAATACTAAAAAGATATTTTCTCCTCTTTCCTCTTTTCGTTTTTGGTAGTCTCCATCGAACTCCGGTGGATCCTTATCGAAAAATAATCCAAACCAGACCCTCTTCTTCCTCTTCCGTTCTCCTCCCCCTTCTTCCACCACCACCCTTCTTCTTTATTCCCTTATTTTTCCAGCCAACAAACTCCATTTCTAGCCATTATAGCACCACCTCCTTCATACCTCAACCACCACAAACCCCTCATCTTCTTCTCTTCTCTACAACCAACAACTCCTTTAAAATCACCATTAACACTGCCACCACAAACACATTGATTCAACCCCATAATCATCCAAAACCTCACTTGAAAACCTCCATTAACACCCTAATCAGCTCCAAAACTCTCATGAAAACCCACCAAAACAACCTCAAAAACCCCCAAATCATGCCAGAGAAATGACATCACCATCTTAAAATCCCCTCAACCAAACCCACCAAAACACCAATCAAAAACCCATTAGAAAACGACCCAAAATCAACTTCAAAACCATAGTGAACAGAACGACCAAACAAAAACAATCCTCCTCTTCCTTACTGTTTTCGTCGACCGGCAACCAAAATGTAGAACAAGACAAATCCAAAGCTCTCATGCGCATTGAAGAAACATTCCAAGTTACTGGCCAGTTCCATGGATAGTAACCTCTTACATAATTTTACCATTGTTTTTTGTTATTCTATTTGAGTATTTTGTGTGATATTTCGGCTGATTTTTATAGTTATTTTAATTTATTGGGTGATTATGTTTGTGTTTCTCAACTAACATTTAGATATATATTTCAATATAGCATTAGTATTTGTGGTTGGAAATAGTTGCTCTATTTTTATTATTTTAACTGTTGATTATTGAGTTTGTTCTCACTGTAATCACCTCGTTTTCGTTCCTTTTCTTTTATTTATTTAATTATCCACTAATGTTTAATATATGTTGTTGGGTTTTGCTGTTGCCATTATACTTGAATATTATTCTATTTGATTTTTTCTAGCTTTTATACTATTGTTATGATTCATTATTGTGTTTAGATAAGATTATCATTTTATTGTTTTCTTTAATTGATATTGTTTATTAAAATTAGCCAAAGACGAATCTATCTGTTGGATTTCAAGTCCTCCCCATTTAAAAAGACGGGAAAATTTAGTTTAGATTAATATTAGTTATTTTTTAAATTCAAATATATTTGTTTAAGTTCATGCACATATCGTTTGTAAAACTTGGCCAATGAAAAATCTATTCGACGGATTTTGAGGCATCCCCATTCAAAAAGATAAAATAATTTTAGTTTATTATTTATTTATTCATTATTGTGTATATTATTGACGTTCGGCAAATATTAGGGCGTTCCTCATATCCTTGTTTTTTTCATTGTTTGTGTATATTTTATGATTATTACACTTATGTTATACTGTGTATCTTCTCCTCAATTTGAAAAAAATGAGTTTAGTTAGGACTTACAATTGTGGATTTTGAAGGGTGCTAATACCTTCCTTTCAGAATAGCTTGAACCCTTAGAAATTTTTGGTTCGCAGACTATTTTGTAATTAATTAATTGATTTTCTAATTATTATTAAAATTTGGTGGCTACTCTAAATTAAATTATTTTTCTTTTAAATTCTTTTATCTGATTAGTTTTTTATGAGTTTCCATGATATTGCACCTTCGGGATGTCAATGCCTGGGATTTTGGAGTGATCTGTTTAGACAAAAACAAATGTTATTTGTTACTTTGATTAATTATTATGATTAATGGACTAAGTCGTTTACTTTTTGAGTTTTTGTTTTCTTTAAAGAAAGAGAGATTGATTTGTGTTGGTAATTAGACTTACTCACTTTATCAAAGAAAAACAATTTTCAATATCCGCTGGCAAAACATTCATACTTTACATGGTTTAAGGCCAAGAAAGTTGTTACAAACTTATCAATTCTTAGTATGAACTATGTTCGACTGGATTTCCCTAGTGGAAAACGTAGGCGGCCTTCATTGGCGTCGATCACCTTATCTAAAAAAATCTCAATTTGCTTTTATGATTGGTCCTACGTTTGATCTGATTCCTGTTTCAACGAGATACGTAAACGCTACACTAGCTCGGTCATATTCCTCGTAAAATTTTCATTCCTTTTTACAATGAAAATTGGGGTAGAATTTTGAGAGGATCTCAAAATTCCTTAAAAGAAGACTTTCTCCAACAAGTAAGAGTTAGAGTCATATTAAAGTTGCAACTGGGGCAGATTTTTTGAGATTCTCTCAAAAAATAATCAGGAACTACCAGAAAGTTAAGACTCCTTCTATGTTCTAAACTAGGGCAGAATTTTTGAGGGCCCTCAAAAATTCTGCCAAACTTGCACTTCAAGGCGAATCCAACATGCAAATCAGATGGTGGGAAAACAATAAGATGGAGAGGCAAAACTAACATGGATCAGTCTCTCAAAACTAAGCATTTTTCTTTAGATGTAGGAACTAAAGTCGCAAGGCATTGTTGGACCCACAATGGCTCCGTCATGATTCAGATGACTTCTACTTTTACTTATTACTCTATTCATTTCCTTAATTTCTTCTTATTACTCTATTATAATTTATAATACATTTTCTCAATGTTACAGATAAGATAGCCTGACAGAATGACCGAAATTGCGAGATTTTACCCGAGCCAATACAAGTTGAACAACTCTATCTTTCAACTTATTTTCTTTTCAAACTATGGAGCGTCACTTCCTTCACCGTAATAGTTAAAATCATTATTGGAGTGTCACTACCTTCAGTGTGATAAGTTAAATCATTATTGGAGCGTCACCTGCGTTCAACATAACATGTTAAATCATTATTGGAGCATCATTTGCCTTCAACGTGTTATGTTAAATTATCATTGAAGCATCACTTGCCTTTAACGTGACAAATTAAATCATTATTGGAGTGTCACTGTCTTCAGTGTGACAAGTTACATATTGGAGTGTCACTACCTTCAGTGTAACATGTTACATTATTGGAGCGCTACTACCTTCAGTGTAACATGTCAATTATTGGATCGTCACCTCCTTCAACATGACATGTTAATTTATTATTGGAGAGTCACTGCCTTTAGCGTGACACGCCAATTATTGAATCGTCACCTCCTTCAACGTAACACATTACATTATTATTGGAACGTCGTTGCCTTCAGTGTGACACGTTACATTATTAGAGCATCGGTACCTTCAGTGTGATACATTACATTATTAGAGCGTCACTGCCTTCATTGTGACACGTTATATTATTGGAGTGTCACTATCTTAAGTGTGACACATTACATTATTATTGGAGCTTCCCTGCCTTCAGTTTAACACGTTACATTATTGGAGTGTCACTGCCTTCAATGTGACACGTTACATTATTGGAGTGTCACCACCTTCAGTGTGACAGATTAATTATTATTGGATCGTCATTCTCCTTCAGTATGACATGTTAAAATTATTATTGGATCATCACCTCCTTCAGCATGACACGTTAATCTATTATTGGATCTGTAACACCTCATGAAAAGACCGAAATACCCCTAGAATAGAATCATGCGCATAACGCGTCTTCCTAAGCTCCAATGGGAAATTTGAGACTGGATTTGCGATCAACATACAAAATTGAGTGGGAGAATCACCTGTATCCGATATTAGAGCAATAAGGTCAAAAAATACTTTTTCGTAATTACATTCAGGATAGTGTGAGTGCGCAATCAGGGTGCAAGCTCCTGGGGTGTAGATTTACACTTGGGATTTTTCTTCAATTTTTCGAAATGGACAAACTTTGAGAAATTTCATGAAATACACATGTCCACACCCCTGGTACAACGCGAACATAGTGTTGTGGGATGAAAATTATTTTTTTATTACGGGAAGGGCCTTTTGGTCATTCCCCAACTTATCTTAAGTCTTAAAAACGTGTTTAAGGGTCATTTTATTCAGATTAAGGGTTTCAAAACCCATTTGTATTCAAATTCTAAGGGAAGAACCTTAAGGGAGAAAGGTTGAAGGCTTGAGTTGGGGATTGAATTCTTGCAAGAAACTTGCACCATTTTCATTCCAGGTATGTAAGACTACCCAAAACATGAGATTGGTTTCCCATGTTCCCCGATGATGTAGTAAAATTGATAGTTGGATGTACTAAGCCCTATCTTTGAAACTCTTAGATATTTTATTGAAATTTATTCTTATTTTATACATATTATCTTGAATTGATGATCATCGTAACTTTCTTTATTGCTTAATGACTTCTTTGAATTATTATATAAGACACTACATGATTTTTCCTTGCTAAGGATTACAAGAATGAACTTAGGGGTGGATGTCTAGAGGCTTGATGATAGAAATATGCTTGTTGTTGTGGTTTTGTTCCTAAATTGAGTGTGCTAATGATGATGTTGATGAGATTGATATCCTTAGTGTCTCAAAGAAGTCAAATTTAATCTTAAAAGATTGTTCCAAATTTCTTGAGTTGATAGATGACGAGATGAGTTGATATTTCTTGTCCAAAAAAGACTAGATGATGAGGAATCTTGATGTTTAATGTTTATGACCATGTTGAGTCCTAGGAGGAGTATTGAGCACCGAAATAGGTAAGAGGGAGTCCCACTCGCACTCATTAACTACGTGGCCAGCATAGGAGAGGATTGGACCATGAAAACAAATGTTTCCTTAGTGCAAAAAGAGGAGTTAATAGAATTACAAATTCACCGATAGACACGTCCTTTACCTCAGCAAGATACTGGACGAATGTGGTGATGGCATAGCTTCATTGTATCATCATCGGCTCATAGGTGATGATTGTTGGTTAGAGAAACTCCCAGATAGGTTTCATCTTGATAGTATTCTGATGTTGATATAATGGGATGAGTCTTGATTAATGTTGATGTGATACTGTCTACTCCTTACCCTGAGTTGAGATGAGTACCTAATGTGATACTGTCTACTCCTTACCCTAAGTTGATGTTTTTCCACGTTATTCTGTCGATACTATTTAATTTTAGCTAGTTTTACATACCATACATTTTAACTACTAACACCATTTAGTGTTGCATCATTTCATTATGCAGATTCAGTAGACAGGGGACTTCACCAGGTGATTCATTGAGGTTCAGAGACTTCTAGCTTCAGAGAGTTGGTGAGTCCTCCCCTGCATTTGGAGGATACTTTTTATCCCTTTTCTTATGTTTTGAGTTACTTTTTGAGCTTTTGGTAGCCATGGCCTATCATAGTACCTTCCTAGACTATAGACTTCAAGGCTTCATGGACGTAGAGATGACGATTTAATGTTGGGTCTTTCCCCCTTCTTTCGAAATTGAGTTTTTCATAATCCTATCTTATGTTGTAGATCTTGACGACTAGTTTTATGGCCTATGGCCCATATTTTTTATATAGATATGACAAGATAGAGTTTCCTACTGTTATGTGATTGTGGATTCTTATGTCTTCCACCGATCTATTAATTTAACGAATGTAATGAGGCCAGGTGGTTCACTTGGGTACTAGCAATAGTTTCTGAGTGCTAGTTATGCCTTATGTACCCTGCTGGGGCGTGACATACTTGGTATGAGATCCCAGAGTTCATGTGTCCTAGGGAGTATATGAAGCCGTGTCTAGTAAAGTCTTGTTTATGGATATGTTGTGCACCACACATCATAAGCAGGAGGCTATAGAACATTAGGAAGTATTGTCCCTCTTCTATGATCTGAGTTCGTTCGATAGAGTTTAACTCTATGAAAACTTTATTCTAATGCGTGCATTACATATTTGCAGAATATGCCTCCAAAACGAACTGCTGCTCAGAGAGATGCCTTAGTACCAATTGCTGAGAATTCCCAACCAGAGGTCCCTACTCAGATGGGGACAAGGAGATGAGGTCAACCTACCAAGACTATTGAGGTCCCACACGCGCCTCTTGCACAACCATAACCAGCCCCCACCTTAGAGCCAGAGTTTAGGGGAGCCATTACCATGCTTACTCAGGTAGTACCCTCCCAGAGTAATAGTCTAAGTCCTCAGGCTACTGTTTCCAGCTCATAGGAGTCCATGGCTGCAACTAGGCTTAGAGACTTCTTACGGATGAACCCCTAGTGCATATAGGGTCAAAGGTGGAGGAGGGCCCGCAAAACTTCATTGATGTGATGTGAAAGGTGTTGAAGGTCATGCATGCTAATGAGATTGTAGGAGTTGAGCGTGCCTCTTACTAGATGAAAGATATTGCAAATGTCTGATAAAACCAATGGGAGGACATTAGAGGTGAAGATGCAGAGCGTGTGGAGTGAGATGAGTTTGAGGCTGCTTTCCTTGACCACTTCTTTCCCTAAAAGTTGAGGGAGGAGAATGTTGATGAGTTAGTGAACTTCAAACAAGAGCGATGACCATTAGGGAGTCCAACCTCAAGTTTATTAAGTTTTCTAGTTATGCTCCTGAGATAGTCCAAGATATGAGCGCAAGGATGAGGAAGTTTGTGACTAGTTTGGGCAGGCATGTGAAGAAGGAATGCAAAGCGGTGTTGTTGATCCCAGGTATAGACATTTCTAGGATTATGGTATATGCCTAGCAAATTGAGGAAGATAAAAAGAGAGATAGAAAAGAGCAGATGAGTCAGAAAGCAAAATTAGCAGGGCATGAGCCTAGCTAGTCGAGACAGAATAAGGGTGATAAATCCTACTTCAGAAAAGGTCTTCTCACTATGCACCTTCTGCAATGAGCGCACCTATCCAACAAAACAAGTATAATCAGAAGTCCTAAGATTACAAGAATTTTAGGACCCAGGGTTCTTAATCTCAAGCTAGTGTGACCCAAGGTACGAAGGGGAAGCCACCTTGTGATAAGTGTGGTAAACTCCATCTGGGTGACTTTTGTGTGGGCAGTGATGTTTGTTACTCATGTGAGCAGATTGGTCACTTCCAGTAGAAGTGCCCGAATAGGAGACGAGGTGAAGGAAGCAATAAAGCACAGTCCTCCGCAACACCCACAACAGTTAGTCATCAAAGGTGAACTACCACGGGAATAGGAGGCAAGAAAAACTGTCTTTATTCCATGGGAAATCATCAGGATCAGGAGGCAGCACCAAATATTGTTATGGGTATGCTTCGAGTATTTATTTTTAATTGTTATGCATTGCTTGACCAGGGTGTCTCTCTGTCTTTTGTAACTGTCTATGTGGCTAGTAGAATTGGGATCCTTCCATAGTGTTTGCTTGAACCCTTTCCTGTTGCCACTCCTAATGATGAGTCTATCTTAGTTGAGAAGGTTTACAAGGATTATATAGTATCTATTTGTCATAAAGATACCTTGGCTAACTTGGTAGAATTGGAGATGGTTGACTTTGATGTGATCCTTGGGACTGACATCATGCCTGTTATACCTCCATTGATTGTAGAACCCGAATTGTTAAGCTTCAATTCCCTAATGAACCTGTCTTAGAGTGGAAAGAGAGTTCTGTTACACCTAAGGGCAAGTTTATCTCCTATCTTAGAGCCAGAAACCTAATATCTAAAGGTTGTATTTGACACCTTGTGCGAGTTAAGTCTGATGATGTTGATTCCCACACTCTAAAGTCAGTCCTGATTGTAAATGAGTTCCCTGAATTGTTTCCCGAGGATCTGCCTAGAGTCCCTCCTAATAGAGAGATTGACTTTGGGATTGTTGTTCTCCCCGATACCCAACCTATGTCAATTCCACCTTATAGAATGCCCCCCGCTGAATTGAAAGAATTGAAAAACAAACTGAAAGATTTGCTAGAGAAGGGTTTCATAAGGCCTAGTGTGTCTCCTTAGGGTGTTCCTATCCTATTCATGATTAAGAAAGATGGGTCTCTCAGAATGTGGATAGACTATTAGCAGGTCATAAAAATGAACAAGTATCCTCTCCCCAGGTTAGATAATTTGCTTGACCAACTTCAGGGTGCTTCTTGCTTCTCCAAGATAGACCTCAGATTGGGTTACCATCAATTGAAGGTGAGGGAATGTAATATACCAAAAACAATCTTCAGAACAAGGTATGGCCATTTTGAGTTCTTGGTCATGTCCTTTGGGTTGACTAATGCACTTGCAGCATTCATGGACTTGATGAACAGAGTATTCAGACCCTATCTTGACATGTTCGTGATTGTATTTATTGATGATATCCTGGTATATTCTAAGAATGAAGAGAAGCATTCCAATCATCTTAGAGTAGTTTTACAAACTCTCAAAGACCATGAATTGAATGAAAAGCTTTTCGAAGTGTGAGTTTGGCCTCAAGTCCGTGGCCTTCCTAGGTTATGTTGTCTCGAGTGACGGTATTCGAGTGGATGCCCAGAAGATTGAAGCCGTTAAGAGCTGGCCTAAACCGACCTCTCCTACTGATATATAGAGTTTCTTGTAGGCTACCACTGTAGATTTGTTGAGGAGTTTTCTTCCTTGTCTACACCAATGACCAAGCTAACTCAGAAAAAGGTCAAGTTTTAGTGGTCCGGCAAATATGAGAGGAGTTTTCAAAAGTTGAAGACTAGATTGACTACAACATTAGTTTTTACTTTGTCCAATGGGATGGAAGACTTTGTGATATATTATTATGCATCCAGAGTTGGACTGGGTTGTGTGCTGATGTAGAAAGGGAAGGTGGTAGCCTATGCTTTTAGACAACTTAAGATTCATGAGAAGAACTATCTGACTCATGATCTCAAGTTGGCAATAGTGGTGTTCGCGCTTAAGATCTAGTGCCACTACTTATATAGAGTGCATGTGGATGTGTTTTACTGACCATAAGAGCTTGTAATACGTCTTCAGTCAGAAAGAGCCCAACATGCGACAAAGGAGATGGTTGGAGTTGCTCAAAGATTATGACATGAGCATTCTCTACCACCCAGGTAAGTCTAACATTGTTGTTGATGCTCTTAACAGGTTGTCTATGGGTAGCATTGCTCGCGTGGAGGAAGGGAAAAAATAGTTGGCTAAGACGTACAAAAGTTGGCTCGATTAGGAGTACAACTTGAGGAGAATAATGAAGGCGGGGTCAACCTTCAAATAGATCTATGCCATCTTTAGTGTCAGAGGTGAAGGAAAATCAATACCAAGATCCTGTCTTGTTTCAATTGAAAGAAGTTGTTTACAAGCAAAAAGTGATGGTTTTCTCCAAAGGGGAAGATGGGGTATTGAGATACCAAGGTAGATTGTGTGTGCCCAATGTTGATGGTGTCCGAGAGAGAATAATGACAGAGTCTCACAACTCCTAATATTCTATTCATCCTGGCTCCACCAAGATGTACCACGACTTGAGGGAATTCTCTATGGAATGGAATGAAGAAGGACATTGTGAATTTGTCTCTAAGTGCCCCAATTGTCAACAGGTCAAGGTTGAACTTTAGAGGCTGTGTGGCTTAGCTCAGAACTTTGAAATTCTAGAGTGGAAATGGGAGATGATTAACGTGGATTTCATTACCGGGTTGCCCTGGTCCCGAAAGCAACATGATTCAATATAGGTAATCATGGACAAGATTACCAAATCCGCTAACTTCTTGGCAGTCAAGACCAGTAACGTTGCATAGGATTATGCTAAATTATACATTCGTGAGATTGTGGGGTTGCATGGAGTTCCCCTGTCTATCATCTCGGACAGAGGAGCTCAATTCACCTCCCAATTTTGGAGATCTTTTCAGAAGGGATTGGGTACCAAAGTGAATCTGAGTACAACTTTCCACCCTCAGACAGATGGATAGGCAAAGTACACCATTCAGACTTTGGAGAATATGTTAAGGGCTTGCATTCTCGATTTTAAGGGGAATTAGGACGACCACTTGACATTGACCGAGTTCGCCTACGACAATAGTTATTATGCAAGTATCCAAATAGCCCCTTATGAAGCTTTGTATGGGAGGAGGTGTAGATCACCAATTGGGTGGTTTGAAGTCGGTGAAGCTGAGTTGATTAGACCCAATCTTGTCTACCAGTCCATGGAGAAGCTGAAGGTTATTAGAGAGAAGTTGAAGACCGGACAAAGTCACCAAAAGTCTTACACTGATGTAGAAGAAGGGACATGGAATTTGAGGTGGATGATTGGGTGTACTTGAAAGTGTCACCCATGAAGGATGTCATGAGGTTCGGTAAGAAGGGGAAGTTGAGTCCATGTTTATCATGCCCTAGCAAATTGTAAGAAGGACTGGGAAGGTTGCTTACGAGTTAGAATTGCCTTTTGAGTTAGATGTGATTCATCTGGTATTCCACGTTTCGATGCTAAAGAAATTCTTGGGAGATCCTAATTTGGTGATCCCTATTGAGAGTACGAGAGCGAAGGATAGCCTGTCCTATGATGAGATTCCATTCTAAATCCTTGACCGTCAAGTTCATAAGCTGAGAAATAAATAGATAGCCTTCGTCAAAGTTCTATGGAGGAATCAATTTGTTGAGGAAGCTACATGGAAAGGAGAGGAAGCTATGAGAATCAAATACCCGCACCTATTCATGCCAAATGATGATGATATCAAAGGTAATGTCCCTAGCCTTAACTTAATTGAAGTTCCCATCCTTCAATTGAAGCGCTTATTCTATTCTTGGTATGAGTATAGTTTATAGAACTTGATGAATAGTTGAGACTTTGAGATTATTGAGTAAGTATTGAGATGAGTCTTGAGTCTACTCATTCCTTAATTCCACCTCTACTCATCATTCAAGGACGAATGATCCCAAGGGGGAGATAATGTAATACCACATGAAATTACCAAAATATCCCTAGAATAAAATCATGTGCATAGGCATCTTCCCAAGCTCCAATGGAAAATCTGAGACCAGATTTATAATTAGCACAAAATATTGAGTGGGGAAATGGCCTTAACTGGATTTTAGAGCAATTAGGTCGAAAAATATTTTTTTCATAATTAAATTCGAGACAGTGTGAGTGCGCGCCCAGGGTGTGACATGCCTGGGGTGTGGACTTACACTTGGGATTTTTCTTCAATCTTTCGAAAAGGCCAAACTTTGAGAAATTTCGCAAAATACACATATCCGCGCCCCTGGCGTGATGCGGACATGGTGTTGCGAGATGAATTTTTTTTATTATGAGAAGGGGCATTTGGTCATTTCCCAACCTATCCTAAGTATCAAAAACGTGTTTAAGGGTCGTTTTATTCAGATTAAGGGTTTCAAAACCCATTTTTATTCAATTTATAAGAGAAGAACCTTGAGAACCTTGAGGGAGAAAGGTTGAAGCCTTGAGTTCGGGATCCTTGCAAGAAACTTGAACTATTCTTCATTCCAGGTATGTAAGGCTACCCAAAACATGGATTTGTTCTCCCATGTTCCCTAATAATGTAGTAAAATTGATAGTTGGATGTGTTAAGCCCTATATGTGGAACTCTTGGATATTTTATAATAATTTATTCTTATGTTATATATATTATATTAAATTGATGATCATCATAACTTGAATTATTGCTTAAGTGACTTATTTGAATTATTATATAAAACTCTACATAAGTTTTCCTTGCTAAGGATTACAAGAATGAACTTAGGGGTGGATGTCTAGAGCATTGATGATGTAAAATTGCTTATTATTGTGGTTTTGGTCCTGAATTGAGTGTGTTGATGCTGATGTTGATGAGATTGATATCCTTAGTGTCTTAAAGAGGTCGATTTAATCTTAAATGAATGATCCAAATTTATTGAGTTGATAGACGACAAAATGAGTTGCTATTCCTTATCCAAAAGAGACTAGATTATGACGAATCTTGATGTTTGGTGCTTATGAGCATGTTGAGTCCTGGGAGGAGTATTGAGCACTAAAATAGGTAGGAGTGAGTCCCACTTGCACTCATTAACTATGTGGTTAGCGTAGGAGAGGATTGGACCGTGAAAATGGATGCTTGCTTAGTCCCAAAAGACGACTTGATAGAATTATGGATCTACCAATCAGCACGTCGTCTACTCTGGCAAGGTACTGGATAGATGTGGCAACATCACTTCATTGTATAATTATCGGCTCATAGGAGATGGTTGTCGGTTAAATAAACTCCTGGATAGGTTTCATCTTGATAGTACTCTGATGTTGATATGATGGTATGAGTCTTGATTGATGTTGATGTGATACTATCTACTCCTTTCCTGAGCTGAGATAAGTACCTAATGAGTTGATGCCATTCCACGTTATTCTGCAACTACTATTTAGTTTTAGCCCATTTTACATACCGTACATTCCAACTACTAATGCCATTTGGTGTTGCATCATTTCATGATGCAGATTCAGTAGACAGGGGACTTCACTAGGTGATTCATTGAGGTTCAGAGACTTCTAGCTTCAGAGACTTGGTGAGTCCTCCCCTATTTCGGAGGATACTTTTTATCCTTTTTCTTATGTTTTGAGTCACTCTTTGAGCTTATGGTATCCATGACCTGTCATGGTATCTTCCTAGACCGTAGACTTAGAGGCTTTATAGGCTTAGAGATGACAGTTTGATGTTGGGGTCTTTCCCCTTCTTTCTAAATTGAGTTTTTCATAATCCTACCTTATGCAATAGATGTTGACGACTAGTTATATGGAACATCTCCCATATTTTTGATGTAGATGTGACAAGATAGAGTTGCTCGCTGTTATTTGATTGAGGATTCTTATATCTTCCGCTGATCTGTTGATGAACAAATATAATGAGGCCAGGTGGTTCGCTTGGGTACTAGCAATAGTCTCCAAGTGCTAGTTACACCCAGGGTACCCTTTTGGGGCATGATAGGGTAATCATCTCCTTCAAAATGATACGTTAAACTAGGTTGGCACAAATCGTATTCATATTTACGTTTCATTTACTACTAATAAGTTTTATCTCAGTCTTTATCTAGAGCATCCACGAGAATGAATCCTCAAACAAACCACAGGTTTGGACATCATCCAGTAGGATGCAGCACAATGTAGAACTTTTTTTAACGACAAACTGGGACATAGTCCAAAGATGAAATGTCAAACTCTTTGGACACGAGCTGATGAGTGACCACCACAATCCAACCACACCTTTGTCAGAAGGCATGTAGGTGTTTCTTTGAATTCATCGATTTTAGTTTTGTATCTAGATGATTTAAACTCTCACCAGAAGCAACCTTTCCAATCTGAGTGACAATATATCAAGAGCTTTGAAATTTATGTCCATGTAAGTTCTTACTCATGGGTGTGAAGTGCTCCACATATTAAGAGGTTTCAAGCCTTTTTTTCATACTTAATTTATTTGTCACTCTTCCTGAAACAAAGGCTATCTTATCATAAGAGATTTCCTTTTCAATCTATTGAGTCGAACTGCAAATAGCCTGATCTTAAGCCAAGGGATACGTAGCAGACTCAACTTTGAAAACTCGGTTGTATCCTAACATTTGCCTCATTCTACTCTTGAACTTTTCAGTCTCTCCATAATTCGAATTTGAAATAGCTTTTGAATTCTTTCATAATTGTGCATTAAACCAAGAATCTTGAACTATAAGTAGCCTGAATTATCATATACCCTGCGATATCTAGGAAACCCAATACCAGGGTTTGGCCATAATTTCTCAGAATCCTTATTACTTACCATTTCAATACAATGAATGAGTGGATGAACAAAATTGGATCTGTCAACTTCCTTTGCCTCGGATCTCTTTCATCTACCCAAGCCAAACGAGGGGCAACTGTTGACACTCAATTTTGAAACTCCACATTATAAATTAATTATCGAACTTCTTTAATTTTTAACAATTTGAAATAATTATTTTTTAAGAAAAAATTGAAAATTGAAAAAATATTTAAGTTATTTTTGGTATTATATATGATTTCTTTCATATACTTTGTACATATGTAATTACGTACTTTTTCATAAAAAAAATTTATTCTTGTTTAATCAAATTATTTTCGAAATTAAGTAGTTCATAATTGAGTTAATTATTTTATTAGTTAATCTTAAAGGATTGATCTAATTTATTTTGTTGTGTATTTAATTTAAATTTCGACCCTATATTTCCCTTGGCTCCATGTGCTTTCCCTACCCCACACATCCCCCTTTTCCTTTTCTTTTTTCCTTTAACTTTTCTTTTTCCCAACCTTACATCCCTTCCTTCACTTTTTTTTTCTTTCTCGCCGGACTCGTGTGTCTCACCACACTAACACTCTTTCTTCCTCACCTTCTTCAACGAATGACCCCAAAACAAAATTTCAAAAAAAAAATGCAGCAAAAACTGCTACACCAAACTAACTCCAACATTCACATTCCAGTGCCCGACAACCCTCAACAACTTCCCATCGACGTGTCCCTCTCTCCGCTCAACAATCAAACTTTTTTGAATTCAAATTGACCATTTTTTTCTACTATAAAATTTCCTTTTCCTCCACTTATTCAAGCGGCGGGGTTCCTCACAAAAAGTATGCGCTAAATTTCCAATCATGGAGCTGCCACTCACCTCCAAGAATCTTACATTTTATTTCCAAAAAAAAGAGAATTGTTTGAGGAATAAAATCCATAGCCAAACCCTTTCGGGTTCCTAAACTTAAAATTATTGTGGTGAGAAGTGCAGTCATCTTGTCTGTCTTGTCCTGTTAGCTGCCATCAAAAAAGTAACATCATACACATTTCTTTTCATTTTTTCCGTCGTAATTTGATTTTGGCGTCATGATATTTCCTGCAAAAAATGATTTTTGAAGTGGAGTTCTATCATGATACAATTAGTGAATATTTTCTATTAAGTTGTTAAATTTCATTTATGTTATATGTTGAAGGTATTCATCTTTATTTATTTTTTTCGTGTATGAACTCCTCCATCCAAGCCTCTCTTGGATTCGCTCCTTGCACATCATCGAGTTTTTGGTCAGTGTGTCTGGCCTTTGTCTGTTCTAGGGGAAAAAGATGTTGTTTGCAGGTTTTTAGATGCAGTGACGGGGCTGTATATATTTTTATGCACCGATTATACAACAATATACAATCACAATATACATTGATTAAAGGGGGACTAAAGGCCACATTTCAGCAGTAGGTCACAGGTACAGTGTCACACCCCATCCTAAGGTCGTGACCAGTGCCCGATAGGGGCACCTAGACACATGCTAACCTGAGTTTCCCAATCTATCCGACCTGGAAACCTATCGGAATTTCGGCAGAGTTTCCTATGTTTTACTAACTAACCTCACCTGCAAATAAAACTCAGCAGCATCCCAGAAAACAATACAAACACATATCTCATTGTACATATACATAAATGCTGGTCGACAAGATCTCCGTTGCGGTCTTGCCGCCTAATAATCACATCATACATAAGTTAATGCGGTCTCGCCGCTTGATCAAGTACAAAATCATACCATAAACCATATACATACGTGTCTCTCATATACCCACGACCCACTAGTATCCACACATCTCTAGACATAAATGTTGGACAGTACGTACACATACATAACACAACTACGGAACGTGTGAATTTGAGAAGCTACCAATAGCTGACTCCTGAAACAAAAAGTGGCACTGCAGCTGAAGCTGGAGATCCTAGGCAAGAGGGTCTCGCACCTGATCGTCGATACCTGCAGGCATGAACACAGCCCCCCCCTCCCCGGAGGAAGGGGTCAGTACGAGAGACGTACTGAATATGTAAAACAGGAAGTACACAATACAGATAGATCTCATAAATCG
>JAOTQR010138784.1:0-20905 GCA_025774065.1 Solanum ossicruentum | reverse complement strand
AACTATTAAATTCTATCAACTCATCCTCATTCTCACATCACAATCGACATTCTCAAATTAAGACTCTAGACTCAATCCCTAGGTTCATTCATGCATGCTTTCAAAGGTTATTATATAAAGTTTATACAATATCTCATGAAAAGTATTTAATTCAAGTAATCAAATTTATGATGATCATCAACATAGGAAAATATATGTAATTAACATAACTTTCAAGAAAACCCATCAAGAATTATGTGTGTCAACTCATTAAACTTTCAACTCTTCTATGAACATCCATGGGGAACATGAGAGAACAATCTCATACTTTTAGTTTAGCCTTACATACTTGGGGTGAAGCTATCAACAATCACATTCAAGAATCTCCTTTGAGTTCTTCAATCTTGCATTTTTCTTTCCTCTCTCTCAAGCCCTAACTTTTCAATGACTTAGTAAGGACATAGAATAGGGTTTTAGACCCTATTTACGCATCAAAACGATCTAATTTGATTGTGTTTTGAGTTTAGGAGGGGTTGAGAATTGTCTGTAATTCCACTCATAAACTTTTAGAAAATTTTACACTACAGAAAAGTGAGTCTACGGCGCGGACCCATAGTGTCCCTGTGTATTTCTTTCAGAAATTTCCTGAACGAGTTTTCTAATCTATATCAAAAAACTTTGAAAAAAATAAGTGTGCATCCGCAACAGGAGCGCAAAAAACCTCTATCATGCATTAACATTAGAATTTGTTTCTGATCAAAAAATTATTTTTCAATTTGATTGCTCTAAGAATTGACCGAGACTATTTTCCCACTCAACTTTTCGTGATCGCAAATCCGGTCTTGAATTTCCAAATGGAGCATGGAAAGACACATTATGTGCATGTCTCTACTCTAGGAGTATTTTGGTAATTTTATTGGATGTTACATCATCTCCCTTGGGATCATTTGTCCTCGAATGATGAGTAAGACAAATATCAAGGAACGAATAGAATCAACACTTATTTCTACATTTACATCTATCAATCAGACTTTTAACTCTTTCTCAATCATTAGTCGACTCTATTTGAACTCAAGAATAGAAAATCAACTCAAGAAAAGACAATCAACTAGTTAAGTGTAAGGAAATTACCTTCAAAATTCTTATTGTTTGGCATGAATAGGTGTAGATATTTTTCTTTCATCTCTTCCTCAACTTCCTATGTGGCTTCCTCAATGAATTGATTCC
The DNA here is from genome assembly GCA_025774065.1 of Solanum ossicruentum. Taxonomy (NCBI): domain Eukaryota; kingdom Viridiplantae; phylum Streptophyta; class Magnoliopsida; order Solanales; family Solanaceae; genus Solanum; species Solanum ossicruentum. Next base: position 19,699 of record JAOTQR010138784.1, on the reverse strand, counting down.
TCCACTGGACTTTGACTGAGGCTATCTCTTTGGTCCTCAACTTGCGAATCTGACGATCAAGGATTTGGACCAAAATTTCTTTGTAGGTCAAGTTATTCTTAACTCCAATGCTCTCCACAGGGATCACCAAGTTAGGATCTACCAAATATTTCTTTAACATTGACACGTGGAACACTGGATAGATTTCGTCTAACTCGAAAGGCTACTCTAATTCATAAGCAACCTTCCCAATCCTCTTCAAAATCTGATAAGGTCCAATAGTGTGGACTCAATTTGCCCTTCTTCCAAAATCTCATGACACCTTTCATAGGTGACATTTTCAAGTATATCCAGTCATCTACCTCGAACGCTAAATATCTCATCCTCACATCGGTGTAGGACTTCTGAGGACTCTGTGCAGTCTTTAACTTCTCTCTAATGACTTTAACCTTCTCCATTGATTGATGGACAAGATCAGGCCCAATCAAATCTGCTTTTACAACTTCCAACCACCCAATTGGTGATCTATATCTCCTCTCATATAAAGCTTCATAGGGAGCCATCTGAATAATTACATGACAAATGTTGTTATATGTATATTCAATTAATGGTACGTGATCATTCAAATTTCCCTTGAAATCAAGAAGACAGGATCTCAACATATCTTCTAACGCCTGAATTGTACACTCTGCCTGACCATCTGTCTATGGATGAAAGATTATGCTCAAATAAGCTTTTGTACCCAATCCTTTGTAGAATTATCTCCAAAATTGGGAGGTGAATTGAGTTCATCTTTCCAAGATGATGGACAACGGGACTCCATGCAACCTCATAATCTATTAGATGTACAACTTGGCATACTCCTCCACAATGTTAGTTGTCTTAACTGCTAAGAAGTAAGCCAATTTAGTCATCCTATCCACAATAACTCACATCGAATCATGTTGCTTCCGAGATCTCGATAGACCAGTAATGAAAACCATATTGATCATCTCCCACTTCCATCCAAGAATCTCAAAGTTCTGAGTCAATCCATATGGCCTCTGATGCTCAACTTTCACTTTCTCACAGTTCGCCCACTTTGAAACAAACTCAACAATATTCCTCTTCACTCCACTCTACCAATAGACTTCTCTCAAGTTATGGTACATCTTGGTAAAGCCAGGATGAATGGAATATCTAGTTTTGTGAGCTTCGGCTATAGTTCTATATCAAATACCATCAACATCTGGGATGCACAATCTACTCTGGTATCTCAATACCCCATCTCCCCTTTTGGAGAAGACCATCACTTTCTGTTTGTGGACAACCTCCTTCATTTGGAGTATGATAGGATCTCGATTTTGCTTTTCATTCATCTCTAACACCAAAGATGAAGTAGATCCATTCTGAACATTAGCTCCTCCCTCATCATTCTTTCAAGTTGAACTCCCAATCGAGCCAATCGATGCACTTCTTTTGGTAGCTCTTTCTTTCTTTCCTCAATATAGGTTGTGCTACCCATTAACAACCTGCTAAGAGCGTCAACAACAATAATGTTAGCTTTACCTGGATGGTAGAGAACACTCATGTCATAATCCTTGATAACACCAACCATCTTATCTGTCGCAAATTGAGCTCTTTTTTACTAAAGACATGCTACAAGCTTTTGTGGTCGGTGAAGACATCCACATGTACTCCATACAGGTAGTGGCCCAGATTTTAAGTGCAAGCACTATCGCTACCAACTCAAGATCATGGGTTGGATAGTTCCTCTCATGGATCTTAAGTTGTCTGGAAGAATAGGCTATCACCTTTTCTTTCTACATCAGTACACATCTCAATCCAACTCTCGAAGCATCACAATAGACCACAAAGTCATCTATCTCATCGAGCAAGGTTAGAACTGGTGCAGCAGTCAGTCTAGTCTTCAACTCTTGGAAACACTTCTCACATTTGTCGGACCACTAGAACTTGACCTTTTTCTAAGTCAATTTAGTCAATAGTACAGATAAGGAAGAGAATCCCTTAACAAATTTGCGGTAATAGCCAGTCAAACCCAAGAAACTTCTTATGTCAGTCGAAGAGGTCGGTCTGAGCCAGTTCTTAACTGTTTCAATCTTCTGAGTATCTACTCGAATACCATCACCGGAGACAATATGGCCTAGGAAAGCTACTAACTCAAGTCAGAATTCACATTTTGAGAATTTTTCATACAACTCATGGTCCTTAAGTGTTTGGAGGAAATTCTGAGGTGATTTGCATGCTCCTTCTCATCCCTTAAATACACTAAAATTTCATCAATGAAAACAATGACAAACATATCAAGATACTGTCTAAACTCTCTATTCAACATGTCCATGAAGGCTGCAGGTGCATTCGTCAACCCAAAGGACATGACCAAGAACTCAAAATGGTCATATCTAGTCCTAAAGGTTATCTTTCGGATATCACATTGTCACGACCCAAGCCTAGGGTCTAGACGTGATACGATTAATGGGAACCCAAGGGACCCAAACAAGCCTCTTAACATATCAATCACACATCCTTGATCGTAGAAGAAAAACAAAAAACGACAAGAAATATAATAATAAGGGAAGCAGGACTATAGGAAGTCTTGGTCTTCATAAAAGTATAAAAGAGTTAAGCGCATAGTATAAGTACAACATAATATCCAACGACACCTCTAACATGGGATGGAGCGGGGCCCAAGACACTTTTCGGGCTCACCTTCATAATGGCAAGTATTTAACAAAGATAAAGAGTCTTTACATAGCATGAAATAAATAGATATTGTCCTCGGAGTTGACTCATCAAAGCTTGCTTCAAAAGATCGTACTAGCCACGTGGAGGAGGAGGATGATCGAATGGAGCTCCAGTCTCTACATGGTGATATCATATAGGCATAAAGTATGCGTTAGTAAGTTTGAATATACTAAATATGTGGGATGCAATGCAACAAGGACATCTATCAATATAATCAAAGTGCAAAAGATATAGACATTAGATACAAAATCAATATGTCATGTATGATCAATGTTTTAAGTAAACATGCTTGTAAAACTATTAGCTTGCATAAGACATTTAACATACATACATGTAGGAGGGACCTTAATCAACATAGACCAAGTGTGATTCTACTTGGAATCTGAGGCATGACACCCCCTCGACAAGGTGATCGAGGCATGACACCCTTCTCGACAAGGTGACCATGAGGCATGACACTCTCTCAACAAGGTGTGGCCTACTTACCAAAGTAAGCCAACATGATAACATGAAAATATTAGAGTAGATCATAGTTATACATGAACCTTTGCTCTAACATAAACATATAATAAATCATAAAGAGTTTGAGAACTCTTGAAATGGTATTTTATCAAACACATGGTGGGTTCATGATGCTAGTTCAAAGTCATGCAATTTGAGAGTGAAATAAAATGAGTAAAGCCAATTTAAAATAATCCACAAACATATAGTAAGACCCTCATGTAGAGTACCTTGAAGACCATCACCAAAGCTCATAATAGATCATGGTTTCATAGCTCAAAACATGCATAGTCTCAATAGACAAATCAATCCATAGAATAAGCTTGAAATAAATAGTCATGTATAATCAATCAATATTTCATAAAACCCCAACACAATTTATATTCATAATCCATAAATAGAGAAACCCATAGGTAATGAAACTTGAAAACATGCGATTTTCATAAACAGAAATATTGGGCTCTATGGGTGAAAGGACCCAATGGATGAAACCCGCAAGTCTAAACTTGGAATTCCTTGATGTAAGCCTTGAAGGAGACTTGAAGCTTGGATTGAGTTCTTGAGATCCAAAGTGAGCTTGAAATCCTTTTTGAATGAGATATTTGGTTAAGTCTTAGAGAGATTCTTGAGTGATATGAAGTTGAAAAATGACTAAGTATAAGAGATTTCATGTTTAGATGGGAATAGGGCTATGACCCCAATGCCCCTAAACGAAGTAGGAAAAATAAGGAAAATCTAACACTAGTCTACATCACTAGCGCGACATGAACCCATTTCCAATGAGGGACTAACACTGATCCGCGCCCCTGGCACGTTGCGACTAGGGCTTGGACAACCACTTTTTTACAAAAAATAGTAAAAATTATTTTTCCCTACAGGTCCTCTAAAATTCGGGTTATACCTATTCCCTTCTTAATTTTGGCCCCTGATCAAGAATATGAAGTCAGATTTTTGATATCACGGATGGATTTTGAGATACAAGGAAATTACGATTATAGGTATTCCGAAGCACTTTTTTGGACGTTTCAATATCTCCCCCTTGGGAATATTCGTCCCCGAATGTCAAAGAAACGTGCGAGAGAGAAGTAATTAGGAAACGTTTAGCCCAACATGAGTTCAACAAATGTACTTAAATATTATTTTCAAGAAGTTTCAAACATATACGTCAAAATCATCAAAACTTGTTATCATGGACATGCATGCATGCAAAAATGACATAGGGATGAAACTCAATGCTTGAAATCATAGATAGGACTTAATTGTTATCGTAAGCTTGAATGGAGTAAAAGAGGTACGGATATCGCTTCTCCGCTCCCTAAGTGACATTTTCGACTTGATGATTCTTCCTCATCCTCTCTCCTAATAAGCCTCATTTTCTCTATGGCATCCATTACCAAGCCCGGTCCAATTAGAACCATCCCATCAACACATATACCTCAAAATTCCAACATTAGGCACACACAACATACCTTGGTACCTAAGGAAACCATCTCCCCATTGGGAGACAATCTCCACTTTAACATCCTTCACCAAAGCCTTCTATTCTAGCAAGACGGGGTCAAGGTCTTTTTTCGATTTGACTTCCTCAATCAAGGAGACTGGCAACCACCAGCACCCTTACACCACCATTTTCAACTTCACCCCGCATAACCCCCAACTTAGCTAATTGGTGAACTTCTCTACCGACCTCCTTATTACCTAAGATTCACAATTTTCATATTTAACAAGTAATCTCTCATCCCTCAAGATTTGCAACATCACCCTCAAATGATTTACAGGCTCTTCTTCACTCTAAAAATAAGTCAATATATCATCACTAAAGACCACCATTAACATATCAAGGTAGTGTCTAAATATTCTATTTATGAGATCCATAAACATAGTCGGTACATTAGACAAGCCAAAAGATATTACGACGAATCAAAATGCTCATTCTTAGTCCGAAAAGCCATCTCGAACTGAAGATCGATCTTAGAAAAATGACTAGCCCCTTTCGGGAAAGACATCAATAAACCCATTAACCACTGGAACTGACTCAATAGAAAGGACTTTGTACTCAACATCCCTAGCCCTCACAAAATGATAGAGACAACCCTTAGAGATCAACCTTTGGGCTTTAAAGCAAGAACTGAATCTACCCTTGGCTACTACTTTACAACTTTCCCACTCAAGGACGGGCTCAGTAGGGAATTAGGATCTAGCTTTACAGGTCCCACAATCAATGGAGCATGATATGCATGTGACCAATCTACCCCAATAATAATCTCAAAACCCAACATGCCAAGTTCAACAAAATTACAAGACAAGACTTTATGCCATAAGAACATGGAACAACCCCTGTAGACTTTTCTAGCAACATTAGACTCACAATTGGAGGGGGATAGGCACCAAAAGGTTCATATAACAATATGGGACACACACGAAGTTCATTAGCAGCAAAAGGAATAATGAAATAAGTAGTGGCTCCTGGACCTGTCAAAGCATGCACATCGAAATAAAAAACCTTCAACATACCAGTAGCAACATAGGGCACCTCATCCCCTCCTTGCCTTCCTTGAAGAGCATAGAACCAATTATGTCGTGGGGCACCCCCTATTGGCCACCTTGAGCCCCTTGATAACCATGACCACCTTGGTCTTGAGGCTGACCACCTTTATCCTATTTTTGAGCATAAGTACAATCAACTTGCTTGTGACCTACTTCATTACAACCATAACAAACACTGGTCTTCCTTAAGCATAGTCCATCGAGGTTTCTCCCACACCTTTGACACTTGGGGTTAGTCCTCCCATCATTTCCATCTTGATACCTTAGGTTAGACACCCCATCAATAGCCAACCTCTTGTTTGGAGCATTGGAGGACCCTTGACCTTGGAAGCCACCATCAAATCAAACCCTCTTGGACTCCTCACCTTCCCTCTTCCTAAGCTTCTACCCCTTAAGTTGCTCAGTATATGTCATAAGTCGGGATAAGTCCATATCACTTACAAGCATCACGGTACGACACTCTTCATTTACCAAGTCAGACACCCCCGACACAAACTTGTTCATCCTTGATCTAGGTTCAATGACCAATTGAGGAGCATACTTGGAGAGCTTGTTGAGCTTGAGAGAATACTCCCTCGCACTCATGGAACCTTGCTTAAAATTCATGAACTCCATCATTTTAGCCTCTCTCAACTCAATAGAGAAAAATCGGTTGAGCAAGGCGGCTTTGAACTCCTCCCAAGGAATAGCATCATGATTTCCCTTCTCCACCTTCCATTGTACAAACCAAATTTGAGCCACACCTTTTAGTTGAAAGGACGCTAGATCTGTCTTCTCCTCCGATTTTACACCCATGATGGATAACACCTTATACATCTCATCTATGAACTCTTAGGGACCTTTTTCTGCCTTGGACCCAAGAAACTCTGAAGGGTTCAGCCTAGTGAAGTCCCTCACTCTTGAGATCGGAGTATGAACATGAGGAGCTTGGGCCCCTTGATTCAATTGGTGGGTCATTGCATGTGCCAACATAGTGATGGCATTTCGGAACTCAGCTTGAGCAGCCTCTTCTCCTTGAGGAGCTTGGGGAGTGGGATAAGCTAGTTGCCCCATGGGTACATGACCCCTTCTTGGTATTCCTCTTTGTAGCGGCATGATCTAGAAGATCAAAGAGCATTCGCTAAAGGGGAAAAGGCCTTATCTTACATCTAAAGCATGATATAGACTATGAAGAAGGGGAACATTTCTTAAAACACCTCATAGCCTCCCATTCATAGTTGTGGCGTGCTTCACAACAAGAATATTACTCTAATCGACGTGATGTGTCAGATTTTCGAGGATCATTGGCAACCTAGTGCTCTAATACTAAGTTTGTCATGACCCAAGCCTAGAGCCTAGACGTGACACGATGAATGGGAACCCGAAGGGACCCAAACAAGCCTCTTAGCATATCAATCACATATCCTTGGTCACAGAAGCAAAATAAAAAACAACAAGAGATTTAATAGAAAGGGAAGTAGGACTAAGGGAAGTCTTGGTCGTTACAAAAGTATAAAAGAGTCAAGCTCATAGCATAATTACATCATAATATCCAATGAAACCTCTAACATGGGATAGAGCGGGGGCCAAGACTTTCGGGGCTCACCCTCATAATGGCAAGTATTCAAAAAAGAGAAAGAGCCTCTACATAGCATAAAATAAATAGATATTGTCCTCCAGTTGAGGACTCATCAAAGCTTGCTTCAAAAAGATCATACTAACTACGTGGAGAAGGAAGATGATCGAATATAGCTCCGGTCCCTACATAGTGATATCATATAGGCATAAAGTATGCGTTAGTACGTTTGAATGTACTACGTATGCAAGATGCAATGCAACAAAGACATATGCCAATATAATCAAAATGCATAAGATATAAATAATAGATACAATATCAATATGTCACGTATAATCAATGTTTAAAGTAAACATACTTGTAAAACGATTAGCTTGTATAAGATATTTAACATACATACATGTGGGAAGGCACCTTAACCAACATAGGCCAAGCGTGATTCTACTTGGAATTTGAGGCATGACACCCCCTCGACAAGGTGACCGAGGCATGACACCCTTTTGACAAAGTGACCGAGACATGACACCCCCTCAACAAGGTGTGACCTACTTACCAAAGTAAGTCAACATGATAATATTAGAGTAGATCATAATCATACATGAACCTTTGCTCTAACATAAACATGTAATAGATATTCAAAAGTTTGAGAATTCTTGAAATGGCATTTTATCAAACACATGGTGGGTTCATGACGCTAGTTCAAATTCATGCAATTCGAGAGTGAAATAAAATAAGTAAACCCAATACAAAACAACCCATAAACATGTAGTAAACCCCTCATGTAGAGTACCTTGAAAACCATCACCAAAGATTATAATAGATCATGGTTTCATAGCTCAAAACATGCATAGTCTCAATAGACAAATCAATCTCTGGAATAAGCTTGAAATAAATAGTCATGCATAATCAATCAATATTTCATAAAACGCCAACATAATTTATATTCATAATCCATATATAGAGATACCCATAGGTAATGTAACTTGAAAACATGCGATTTTCATGAAAAGGAAGATTGGGCTCCATGGTTAAAAGGACCCAATGGATGAACCCACATACCTTAACATGGAATTCCTTGATGTAAGCCTTGAAGGAGACTTGAAGCTTGGATTGAGTTCTTGTAATCCAAAGTGAACTTAAAATACTTTAATTTGAATAAGATATTTGGTTAAGTCTTAGAGAGGTTATTGAGTGATATAGAGTTGAAAAATGGCTAAGTATGAGAGATTTCGTGCTTAAATGGGCATGGGCTATGATCCCAATGCCCCCAGACGAAGTAGGAAAAGTAAGAAAAATCTAACACGGGTATGCGTCGCACCACTAAGGAGGGACTAACCTTGATTCTCGCCGCTGGCGCGTCACGACCAGGGGCGGACAACTACTGTTTTATGAAAATTAGCAAAAATTATTTTTTGCTACAGGTCCTTTAAAATTTGGGTTATACAAATTTCCCACTCAATTTTACCCCCTGATCAAGAATATGAAGTCGAATTTTTTATATCACGCATGAATTTTGAGATACAAGGAAATTATGATTATGGGCATTCAAAAGCAAATTTTTTGGGGTGTTTCACACACTCTCTCACTTTCAACTGATGTAGCCAGATGTGAGGTCTATCTTTGAGAAACAAGAGCCATTCTGATGTTGGCCAAACAAATCACCTATCCTTGGGAGAGAATATTATTCTTTATGGTGACCTTGTTCAGTTGCCTATAGTCAATACACATTCTAAGGGACCTATCTTTATTCCGCATGAATAGGATGGGGGCATCCCAAGGAGAAACACTCGACCTTATAAAACCCTTCTCTAACAAATCGTTCAAATGTTCCTTCAGCTCATCGGGAGTCATCCTATAAGGCGGAATTGAGATAGACTGGGTATCAATCCCAAAGTTGACCTCCGTATTAAGAAGGACTCCGGGCAGATCCTCAGGAAACACTTCTGAAAACTCACTTACAATCAGGAATGACTCAAGAGTAGGAGACTCAACATCATCAGATTTTACTTGCATGAGGTGATAGATACAACCCTTAGACCTCATCTTTCTGGCTCTAAGATATGAGATAAACTTTCCTTTATGTGCTACGGAATCACTCTTTCACTCTAGAACTAGTTCATTCGAAAGTTAGAACTCAACGATTTGGTATCTATAGTCAACGGAGGCATAACAGGTGTGGAGCCAATCAATGCCAAGGATCAAATCAAAATCAGTCATATCTAACTCAATCAGATCAATGATAGTAACCCTATGATGGATAGGCACTACACAAGTTCCATAGACTCTCTCAGCCCGAATAGACTCACCCACGGGAGTAAAAACATCAAAGGGTTCAAGAAGACTCTTAGGGGTTCTATCAAATCTACTGGCCACATAAGGAGTCACAAAAGATGATGTGGCACCAGGATCCATCAATAGATAACAATCAATAGAAAAGATTTGAATCATACCTGTCACAACATCTAGAGAGTTCTCCTAATCATGTTGTCTACCTAAGGCATACAAACGGTTTGTAGCTCTGCTTGTGCCTGATGTACTAACTCTCTGATTTTCCTTAGCTGGTGGGGCTGGTCCAAAAGATTAAGCCCAGCTAGCCTATAGTGGACAATCTCTCTGGTAGAGACTTACTTTGCCACACTTGTAGCATGCATTACTCCTATCGTAGCATTTACCCAAGTCAGCACGAGGGCATCGTCTCCTCTACCCTTCTTCCGTAGATCATACCAAAGTCTGGCCACACCCTTGAGTTGGTAAGAAGCCAGTTCCACTCTATCAATATCAACCACGTGAATCACTTGGAACACTTTCTGAAGCTCCTCTACATAGTTCTCAGGATCCTCAGTGGATGCAAATCCTGTGAACTCAGGTAGATTCATCCTCAAGAATTCTCGAACTCTAAAAGTGTCATAGGCATCCTGTCGGCCCACTCCTTATCTTGCAACAGGTGTTGTGACAGCCTGGGCTAGAGTTTGAATATCCTGGCATAGCTCATTATTGGAGACCTCATCTTCCAGGGGATGTACAACAAGGACGGCCTGTTCCACGGGCTCCTCATGTCCTTAAGGCTCAGGTGGGTTAATATGTTATTTGGCGAGGCATCCTCTATCTCTGACGGCTCTTTTGGGATGCATGATCAGAATTCTGCAATGCGCAAAGCACTAATTAGAACAGAACTTCCATAGAGCATAACTCTATAGCAGATTTAGAACATGAAGGAAGTGAAACAATTCCTAATGTCCTATAGTATCCTACTTATCATGTGTGGTCGATAACACACCCATAAATAAGACTCGACTACACACAGCTTTATAGACTCCCCAGTACACTTGAACTCTATGCTCTAATACCAAGTTTTTCACGCTCCAGAAAGGTACCCAAGATATGGTCGGCACCCAGAGACTATTGCTAGTCCCCAAGTGAATCCCTTGGCCTCATCACAATCATTCAATCAATAAGCTCTACTAATCAGCGAAAGATATAAGGAATGTAAATGGGCACATCTATCTAATAATCTCAACGGTATATAATATAAATAAAGTCTAGTAGAAAGAACTAGCTTAACAGGTCTTAACAATTCACATTCGACTCTAGTCTATGAAGGCTCTATCACTATCAGGTGGTGCCAATGACAGTCCATAGCTACTTCAATCAAAAAAAAAAACTAATAAATGTCTAACTCTAAAGCAAGATGAAAATAACATGATGGATCATCCAAAGTAGGGGAGGCTCACCAATCAGCTGAAAGTCCTAGATCCTCAATGATGCACCTGTTGATGATCTCTAATCCTTGTATTTGCATCATAAAATGATGCAACGACAAGTGGCATTAGTATGTGGAATGTACAGTATGTAAAATAGCTAAATGAAACTGAAGCAAGTAGAATAACATGACAACAATCAACATCAAGGGCAACAGCAAACGAATATGTCAAATGGCTATCTAAAGAAAGAATAAATAGTGATTCATCAACCCATCAAACCGCATCAGTCGAATCAGACTCATCTTGGAGGGAGTCATCTCAACTCATCTTATCTCAGAGTACTCAGTTTGAGAACTTTCTGGGAGTTTCTCTTATCCGAAAAAACCACTTATGAGCCAATGATTGTACAACAATCACAGTGATGTTGTCATAGCCATTTCGTACCTGCTAGGTAGGGAATGAATCAAATCCATTAGGGATCACCAGCAAATCAAACAAGCCCTCTATTGTTTCACAGACTCTATCAAAAGGGAACCATAAAGTAATATGATGTTTCAAATCCTGCCCTACGCTTGGCTACGTAGTTTGACGAGTGCGAGGTTGATTAACTCTTACTTTTTCGGTACTCGATACTCCTCCCAAGACTCAATACTCATAAAATAATGCATCCAATCAAACCAAGAGAACTATCTCAAGTAACTCATCTCAATCAACCTCATAGAGACTCTCATCATTCAATCGGTCTCATAGAGACTCCAATCATACTATAAATTCATCTCTCAGTCAATAGCTCAAGGCTTAGAACAACCATTAGAAAATAATCGAATAGACAAATCATTAGAGTTCATTTATGGAGACTTATAGAACTATCAAATTCTATCAACTCATCCTAATTCTCACATCATAATCACAATCGACATTCTCACATCGAGGCTCTAGACTCAATCCCTAGGTTCATTCATGTATGCTTTCAAAGGCTATCATATAGGATTTATACAATATCTCATGAAAAGTATTGATTTCAAGTAAACAAGTTTATGATGATCATCAACATAGTAAAATACATGTGATTAACATAATTTTCAAGAAAATCTATCAAGAATCATATATGTAGACTCATTAAACTTTCAACTCTTCTATGACTATCTATGGGGAACATGAGAGAACCTTATCCTTTTGGTTTAGCCTTACATACTTGGGATGAAGCTATCAACAATCATCTTCAAGGAACTCCTTTGAGTTTTTCAATGTTGCATTCTTCTTTCCTCTCTAATGTTTTTCATGCTCAACCAAATACTTCACTATGAACTCACACCAATTTTAGATCAAACTCATCTGGAGTCACCTAATTTGAAGCTCCCTAACTTGAGTTATCAAGTTTTTGAATATAAGAAAATAAAGTTGAAAACCAAATAACAAGGGTTGAACAGCCACTTTGGAGTAAAATTAACCTCAAACTAGCAGTTTCTAATAACCTTTGATCATTCCATAGTGACCCAGACAAGTTCGAATAATTCAAAATTTGAATCACCCAATACAGAGATGAAATGGAGGAATGACATTTAGAAAATAAGGGTTTGAAGCTGATTTTCGAATTCAAAGATCAACAAATCTGATCATACAAGGGATTTTCTCTACATCAACAAAAATCTAATTTTGCTATTTTTTAAATTCTCTGAACAGACCATCGGGATTCATTCGGAACTTGATCAAAATAAACTAGATATGTTACCCCACTAAATTCTTTGAACAGACCGTCGATATTCATTTAGATACTAATCAAAATAAACTAGATACGTTATCCACTAAATTCAACATTTCGGACTCAGTGAAATCGTCAAATTTTCAAGAATATATATTGCTATGTCAAAAATATCCCCTCGGGAGCCCTTTAGGCCTAAAACTCAACTTCTCGCCTAAACACCCAAAATAAAAAATAAGACCTCGAGACCTAAATCAAAGGTTCTATTACACCAAAATCAATATTTTAGAGCTAATAGAACCATCACAATTACATTTTAGGCCATCTTCCTAGAGTTTTAATCAAAGTCATCTGTTAAAACTCTAAGGACGTCAAAACACACCAAAAAAAAGGCATAAAAACGAAAAGAACAATCAAGTGACTTTATTGTCAGTGCCGGTAAGTCATAAATTGTTGGGGATCACTACAAAAAGCTAGCTCTAAATGTTAAAACAATCAAGGAGTGAAGAAAATGACTTGAAGGGTCATTACACTACATCTCTCGATTTGATAAAAGCAATAATATCATAGCTTAACATTTAAACATATTCTATAAAATGGAGAAGCTTTTGATGAATCTTTTAAAAATGAAAAAGCTTATATAATTTTCACAAACCAAAAAATTAAGTGTGATAACGCTCATCTAACCCACCAAGGCGAGTCAACCCAAAACTTAAATATCTCAAAATAGTAATAAAAATAGAAGAAAATAATCTAAACATATAGATAAGCAGAAGGAAATAAGACTACGACCATACTAGAACTGGTATCACATGTACAAGCCTCTAAATACTAAATGTTCAAAGAAAATACATGTCTTAAATATCTAGTTCTCAAATAGAATAAAAACAACTCCTCGAAGATCTGCTAACGAAATAAGCGGTTGCCTCAACAATAATTCGGAAGCTCAATCCTGAAAGAGAAAAGTCTAGCCAGAAGGACCGGGCTCACAACCTACAAAAATGTAGCAACGAGGTGAGCACTAAACCATAAAATACTCATCAAATGGAACTAACCTAAAGTAAAGCAATGAAGAACACAAACATCTCCTTAACTCCCAACCATATGCGGCCGAACTACTATCCTACACATAGAAAATCCCCATCATAATATATATAGATAATATAGCAAAACATAAGAATATAATAAAAATTCATCAAACAGCATCATATCTAAGAATATACAAGTGATACATAAGTAAAAAGGTACAATAAATGTATAGTCTCATCAACAATTCATAAGATAGCATCAAAATAATAATGATATGAGATGATGTGAATACCATGAGGTGTACCTGATGTGATGCAATAATATCAAATAATCGTGATGCATGTCTGATCGGCGATACATATCTATTGACCCAAACCCTTGGCTTATAAATATATGTATAGGCATCAAACGGAACCCATGAGGGTCTCACATAGACCATGTATCCCTAGACACTGTCGGTAGAGACCTCGACTAATGCTCACACATACGAAAAAGACCTCGAACCCATTTGAAATATGACTTCAGACTCAATATCCGTCGAAATATCACCTCGGTTCATCGACAAAAACCTCGTCATAATATCAACTCGTAGAGACCATGGTCATCAATCCATATGTTACCTTAATCATCTCGGCCTAGTCATTACAAGTATCAATGCAAAAGTAATAATAAACGAAATGTGCATGATCACAATATTACACAATTGTCAACATTATAATAGTTTCAATACTATCATAGTATCAATGTCATCAATGTCTCAATATCATCAATATGTCGATACCATTAGTGTTTTAAAATTATCATTGTATCAATATTATGAATATCTCAATTCTGTCAATGGATCAATATCATCAGAGTCTCAATAGTAGTTACATCTCAACATAAATACTATCTCGATATCAAGATTAAATGATTCATAATATCGCATATATTACAAGGCCACAATTATTTCACAAGTCAAGATATCACCATATGAACAAGTAATCAATCTGAAATATCATGATCAAAACCTAAGATGATACAATTCTACCCCATAGTACTCAGTTTCATATAGATGGGAGCATACAATGTTCAATCATACTTAACAAAAGGTTAGAAGTCTAGTTGTCTTAGCTAAAATCGTGAACCAAGTCAAATCTAAAGCTTTCCCCTTTGTACGATACTCTGATTACCAAAATGCATTCAAATATAGCATTACAATCACGTAACGAATGTAATGACACTAACATTAATCAATTTAGAGAAGAAAGGAAAAGTGATAAAAATTTCATGCCGAAAAAAGTAGCCAGATTAGAATTTGAAAATTAATACATGCAAATGTTCTCCAAGTAACAAAGTGTTCAATGGTGAAAATCATTTCGAAAACGGAGCTAAGATGAAGGAGAAATCATCAATTAGAATTTAGAAATCAAAGTCTGAAAAATTCTCAAATTTCACCATTAAAATCCCTAAATTACAAGTTAAAAACACAAATTAATCAATGAAAATCAATGAAATATGTTATGAAATAGTTACCCAATCGATTTGCCTTGAAAACCCTCAAAAAATCTCTCTAGAACGAGCTTGAAATGCCAAAAATGATGAAAATATTTTAAAATTCGACTATAAAAACTGTACATTGTCTAGTCACGCTCAAAGCTCCACGAACGCGGAAGCTAAGGGACTCAAAGCTCCACGAATGTGGAGAAGATACCACGCGTGCTCCTCAAACGTAGAGAAGATACAACACCTGCTCTGCGAACATGGACACCAGCCTTGCAAACACGAGGGCTCAAACACTTAACACTCCGCGAACATGATGGGAACCTTGTGAATGCGGAGTAGAAATTGGCTTGCGCTAGGAATATATAGTAGAAAAACCAGCAACAAAGTTTATGCAAATTCTCAACACGGATCATCGGAATTCGTTCTAAACCCCATGAACACAAACCAAACATGAAAGCCTACCAAAAATGACATTTTGGACTCAGTGGAACCGTCAGAAATCGAATTCGAATCCTCGTGGTCCCAAACCCGAGAAAGATTATTTAAACTAGTTTTGCACTCAAAAACTCAAAATATTCACGAAAGCTCTAAAAATTACAATCAAGCTATTTGTAGCGTAAGTTTCACCATCTGTAGCAACTGAAACTAAAAAAATCTCGATCCGAACCTCCGAATATTGACCAAAGTTAAGCTTATGTTCCAAAATGAACTGAAAAACAACTTTGGGTCTAAAATCTCCATATTAACTCCAAATTTAGTTTAACAAGTTCTTCTAGACCAAATTCAGTATTTTAAAGCTGATGGAATCGAGTTCCAACGTACGAAATTCAAAATAATTTCAAAAATCAAAATTTCTAAGTTTAAGCTTTTAAAAACCCATTCTTTAGCAAAACTTCAACTTTTTACAAAATTTTTAAAATTCGACTTTTACACATATCAAAAATGACTCAAAACAACTTTTAAAAAGGACAAAATGATAATTTAATCAAAAATGATCTTCAAGATCATTACAATAATAGGTCTTGTGAAAGTTCTCATTCATATACAAGGTAAGTTGTGGTGAAATTGAAAAGAAAGAATCTGTAATTACCACATCACTGAAAAGTTTACTATTTTGAGACAATTCTCTTAGGAAAAATTTTTGATAAGAAGTCTTGACTCTCATCAATGAAAAATTTACCAATTGAAAGAAATTTATTTGGAGAAAATTCTGATAAAAATCCTTGACTAACTCATCAGTGAAAAATTCACCATATTAAGAGAGATCTCTTTGGAGAAAATCTTAATAAGAATAATTTACCAACTCATCAATGAAAGATTCAGTATATTAAGAAAGATCTTTTAGGAGAAAATTTTAATTCCTTTTGAATACAAAGAATAGTTAATAGTTTTTGGGGTTCAAAACTTAAAAAAATTTCCTTGCTAATGACACACATTAAGTAAATGTGATGATTTGTCTAGCCATAATATTTTTTATTATGAATCACTATACGAAGTCAGCAATCACTTTGATGAAGCAATTTCAACCGCTAAAAACAAAGAATTTTGATGATAAACAATTCTCAAGTAGTGACCTAACTAAAAATGTAATGATAAGAAACGAGTAATTTTGAAGTTACTTTCGTGAATACTTCTATCTCGTCGTCAAGTTTCATCGAATCTATACATTTACAAATTTCAAAAAAATAAAATATAAAAAAATATTCATAAATACGTCAAATTTCGTTGTGAAATTTTACTAAACTTACACATTGATAAATCTCAGAGCAAGTGACATTTGTAAACATATAAATTTTATTAAATTAAATTCATACAAAATCTAAATAAAAATTCATTTTATTAATTCAAGTTCACGATTCATTTTACCCTGAAATCCAAATTCATACACATGTCATGGTGACTAGATATCCAACACCAACAAAATAATGTCATATATCCAAACGATATGATACTTTCAGTTAAATTAAAAAACCAATCACACTGCCAAATATTAAAATGATAACTTTTAACCAATCAAGTTAATCTTGTTCATCCCTATAACTATAAATAGAGAATAGGCATCTCATAACATTCAAGGGACATTGGGCAAACACTTCAATAAGCATTGTGCAAAGCTACATCTAATACATATTTCGTCGGAGAAGAGATTGTCAGAATTCTTTTAGGAGATCTAATTTCTTGGCAATAAAATTATATTTTTAAGGGATCTAAATCATATAACTATTCGAAAAGTACACTGTAGAAAACTCTCAAATCTTAGATCAATAAATAATATACTTTTTAAGTTTATTTTTAGTTATAGTTAGTTTCGGCGCTTTAAAAATTTGTTACGTCGCAAAGTCCTTTTAAAAAAGTATTAGGGAAAAATTTTTATTAGAAATTTATTTTTTAAAATATATTTAACTAAATACACACTTAAAAATAAAATTTTAGAACCATATTTTATCTCATTCAGACCTAACACAATCCACTTTTAATGACCCAAATATGATTCAATCCGCCCACCAAAAAGAAGATAAAAAGAGAGCTCGTTGATCCTCGTAGGAACTAATGTATTGATCGATCCACATTAAGCAAGATTCAAGAAGTAGGAATTGAACTTTCCAGGCAAGGGGATCGGTAAATTTTTCTCAATATTGCTGGCCTCTGTAAGCATCTCATCATTAATATGCTTCAAGATGCCCTTTATTCACCAGCTTATTATAAATATAAATATTAATAACAAATACCATTATTTGATCAAGTAACTCTTAATTTTGGAAACCAATACTAGGATAAACAAATATTGATCCAATAATTAAACTCTGGTGCAACAGATCACTAACTAGCTTATGAATTGTTAGTAATTAATTCCACATTCAATAAAAAAATTAAAAATTCCAGAATTCACTCAAAAATTAAGATGAACTTCAAGAGCCAAGACATTGGAAAAGGTAGGGGAAAAAGAAGAACAACGCATCATACAAATGAAAAAGAAGTTTAAAAGGTAAAAGTGTAGGTAAAACAAAACAACAAGACAGATGTATAATATATGTGTATCTCTAAATCTCTCCATGGTTAATTTATAACAATAATGATAAGTATGTTTAAGATTTATGTAGAAGTCTAAAGAATTAGCTTAGTGAGCATGTTGAACGACACGTAAGGGTTTCAAAACCAAATGAAAATATTTTCAAGTGTCCTGTCTACGTAACAAGTTAAGATATGCCTCTATAAACTTCCTTGAATTTATGGCATGTATATCTAAATTAATAGCTCAACATTTATTATACTTTTTTATTTCAATTTATATAACATAGAAAAAATTTAGAGAGTGAATTAATTTTCATGATATAACTTTTAGATATTTAAAATTGTTAATCATTACAATTCATATTATATCTTTGCATATTTTTTAATAATATATATTATTCTTTTTGTCTTAATTAATTTTTTAATATGATTTTTAAATATTTTAAGTTATTATATTAGTATGATATGTAGCGCATAAGTTTTAAATAACATATGTTGTTTTCTCCGTCCAACTTATATGGCACGAATTGAATGTCGAGAATTATTTATATTTTTTATATATCTTTTAAATTTAAGTTGATAATTAGTATGATCAATAGCACTTTTACGTCATTTTTAAATAATATACGTTAATTTTTTATTTTAATTTACATAACATAAATAGAATTTGGGGAATCAACCAATTCTTTTATACGTTCTTTTGCATATTTTAAGTTGTTAATTATTGTGATTTACAGTACTTTTAACTTAATTTCTAAATAAACAATAGATTAAAAAGAAAATTAAAACAAATAAATTAAAATAGAGAAGGTACAAAAATTTAAGAAATACTTTCAACTAGAAGCAGACATGTCAACAAACTGTCTGTTTCTATATAATATTTTTCAATTTGACATGATATTTAAAGAAAATAATTCAAAACTTTTTAATCTTAAAATTATAAGGTAATACTTGCATGATTATAAATCATTTAATCAAAAATAAATAAATAAAATAAAATTATTTTTAATTATAGCAATATGATTTAAAAAAAATAAATGAGATGAAAAAATTCGTAATAATTCAAAATACGAAAGAATTATTCCAGTCAGACAGTGGCAAAGTAGTAACAATTCATTTTTAGAGGCATATGGTGGCAAAGTAGTAATAATTAGGATATCAATATGGGTTAGGCATGTTGGACCAGCGTGATCTAATTATTGATTTAGCAGAATTAAGTTAACACTTTTTGAGTTCATTTTAAAAATGAGCTTTTTAGTCCAACCCGAATAAGTTTTCTAAAAACTGAGCTTTTTTAGCCCTACCTGACCTCAACCTTGATTTTCATCACTCTTTCTACTGCTCCACATGATTACGGTAAAAAAATTGTCACACCCCTCCCTGGGGTCGTGACCAGTGCCCGATAGGGACACGTAATCACCTAATAAGTCGAATTCCTTTCTA
>JAOTQR010138763.1:0-20909 GCA_025774065.1 Solanum ossicruentum | reverse complement strand
GTAAAACAATTGTAAGGAGAGACCATTGATAGTGAATATCCAAGGCCTACCACCTCCTTGGAGAGGCAAATGAGGTAAGAACCCCTCAATTGGTTGATAAGGTGGTACAAATCCCTCAACAAGGTTGATGAGGTGCAAACCTTCCAACATGGTTGATGAGGTACATACCCCCCAGCATGGTTATCAAGGTACAAACCCCTTGACATGGTTGCATGGGCCTACTACCTCCCTAGTGAGGTGATCGAGGTACAAACACCTTAATAAAGTGGTACGGGCCTACCACCTCCTAATCAAGGTTATCGAGGTTCAAACCCCTCAATAAGGTTACCTGGGCCTACAACCTCCCGAGTGAGATTTGGTCAATTCCCAACACTATAGAGATAATATCATATACATACATTTCTTTCATCATCATGTAGTCGTTCAATTCATGAGACATGCATTGGACCTTTAATTATTCAAGAAAATCATAACCAGACATTTTATCAAACACTTGGCAGTTGTGTAGTGCTAGTGTAAAACCATTCAATTCAAGAGTGTAATCATGCTAGAAAATTTGATGTGAAACTATTAGTAGATACTTCTTAACACCCTCAAGAAATATATATCAAAACCCCTCATATAATATCACTATAGATCTTAGATTTGTAGCTCAAAACCTGCTAAAAACAACCATAATTTCATGAAACCCTAACATAGTGTGTATTGAAATTCATAACAAGTAAGACCCATGAGTAAATCAACTTCAAATCATGAAATTTTAGGTAAAAGGAAGCTTAGAAAAAATGGGTGAAAGGAACCCATGAAAGAAACCCACATACCTTGACTTTGGAGAATCCTGGAAGAAGATTGGAGATGGAGACTTGAAGCTTGAATGAGAACCTTAAGATCTGGATGAGTTTTGAGACTTGGAATTTGGAAATGAAATATTGTCTAAGTGTTTGAGAGAGTATTTAGGAATGTCTTGGATGATATTATGGTGAAATAAGGCTAAGCATAAGTATTTTCAGCCCCAACCGATAGAAAGTGAGCTGATTTTGTCATCCTATCAACCACAACCCAAATGGAATCAAAACCCTTTCTAGTCATGGGCAACCCAACCACAAAGTCCATATTAATCTCTTCCCACTTCCAAGTAGGAATGTCTTGGGCTAGGACACCAGACCTTTGGTGTTTGGCTTTGACTTGTTGGTGACTATGACAATAGGGGACAAATTTGGCAATGTACGTCTTCATACCTCCCCACTAATACACCTCTCTCAAATCTCTATACATCTTAGTAGAACCGGGGTGAATAGAATAGGAAGAACTATGAGCCTCATCGAGAATCTTTTCTCTCAATACCTCAACACAAGGCATACATAACCTACCTTGGTATCTAAGGATACCATCTCTCACTTGGGAGAAAACCTCCACCATACCATCTCTTACCAATGCCTTCAATTCTAACAAAGAGGGGTCAAGCTCTTGCTTAGCTTTCACCTCCTCAACTAATGAAGATTTAGAGCCATCAACAACACCACCACCATTATCAACCTCCTCCAACCTAACTCCCAATCTAGCCAACCGATGGACCTCCCTAGCCATCTCTATTGCACCATTATCAACACGAGCTAGGCTACCGACATACACCCTACTCAAAGCATTCGCCACCATATTTACCTTACCAGGAAGGTAATGCACACTCATATCATAGTATTTAAGAAGTTCTAACCACCTTCTTTGTATCAAATTGAGCACTTTTTGAGTGAAGACATATTGGAGACTCTTATGATCGATGCACACATCAACATACACCCCATATAAATAGTGATACCAAATTTTCAAAGTAAAGACCACGGCGGCTAACTCAAGATCATGGGTAGGATAATTCTTTTCATGCACTTTCTACTGAAGCATAGGCTATCACCTTACCATTTTGCATCAATTCACAACCCAAACCAACCCTTTAAGCATCATAATACACAACAAATCCTTCTAGCCCTTCTGGTAGTGAAAATATTAGAGCATAAGCAAGCTTATCTTTCAATGTTTGGAAACTCTTTTCACACTTATCAGACCACAGAAATTTGGCTTTCTTTTGACTCAACCTTGTCATAGGAGAATCAATAGAAGAGAAGCCATTCACAAACCTCTGATAGTAACCTGCTAAGCCTAAGAAGCTCTTAATATCCGACGGGGTCAATGGTTCAGGACAATTTCTTATCACATCCATCTTTTTAGGACCACGTTAAACCATCCCTAGATACCACATGACCTAGGAAGGCAACCTCTTTTAGCCAAAATTCACATTTCTCATACTTAGCATACAACTTCTCTTCCCTCAATCTTTGTAGCACTACCCTTATATGACCCCATATGCTCTTCATGCTATAAGGATAGATCCAAATCTCATCTATGAAGACCACAACAAATGAGTCAAGGTAGAGTTTAAAGACCCTATTCATAAGATCCATTAAGATGGCCGGTGCATTGGTTAACCCAAAAGACACCATCACACTCCCTCACCTTCCTTGATGGTACTCGGACTGAAGATCAATCTTAGAGAAGTGGCTAGCCCCTTGAGTCAAAAAAATCATCAATCCTTGGAAGAGGATACCCATTCTTGTTGGTGACCCTATGAAGTTTCCAATAGTCAATATACATTCTAAGAGACCATCCTTCTTTTTCACAAACCATACCGATGCACCCTAAGGTTATTGGCTAGGCCTAATAAAACCCTTCTCTAACAAATCCCTCAATCGCTCCTTCAACTCCTTTAACTCGCCTAGGTCGTACGGTAAGGGGGAATAGAAATAGGTTGAGTATTGAGGAGGAGGTCTATACCAAAATCTATTTCCCTTTCGGGAGGAACACCAGGAAGGTCATTTGGAAAGACATCGAGAAACTCATTTACAACTGGAACCAACTCTAAAGAAGGAACTTTGGACTCCACATCCCTAACCCTCACAAGATGACAATGACATCCCTTAGAGATCAACTTACGGGCTTTAATGCAAGAGATGAACCTACTCTTGACGACCACATCATGACTCTCCCACTTAAGAATGGGTTCATTTGGGAATTAGAATTTGACCCTATGGGTTATAGAATTAATAGAGGCATAGTATGCATGCAACTGATCCAACCCAAGAATGAGACCAAAATCAACCATGTCTAACTCAATAAGATCACAACGTAATATTTTATGCAAGATGCAAATGGAATAATTTTGATAGACCTTTCTAGCAAGAAAAGATGCACCAATAGGAGTAGACACCTCATATGGCTCACCAAATAATTCGAGCTCAACATGAAACGTTTTGGCAACAAAGGGGGTAACAAAAGAAATAGCGGTACCCGGATCAATCAATGCATACACATGAAAATTAAAGACATTTAACATACTGGTAATAACATTGGGCACCTCATCTACCCCTTGCCTTCCATGAAGTGATTAGAACCGATTGTGCCTTAGGGAACCATCTTGTCAGCGGCCTCTCCCCAATGGAACTACATTAGCACGTTGTGGAAGAACCTCCTTACCCTTGTTGTGATTTCAGGGGAAATCCATCACCTTATGGCCAACTTCCCCACAACCATAACACACATTCATATCCCTGAAGCACGGGCCACTATGACGCCTACCACATTTTGGACACCCTCCATTAGGAACCACAGCCCTAACACCTTGTCCCCTTGGGAAGTCATTAGCAAACCCCTTATTAGAAGCATGAGAAGACCCTTGGCCTTGATGGAACTGACCACCCTTTCATCTTTGGAACCTACCCTCAAAGTGAGCCCTCTTGGCCTTATTGCCCCTCATCTTCCTCAATATTTCCTCGTCCATTTGGTCGGCATAGGTAATCAAACGGGACAAATCTATGTCACCAATCAACATAGCAGACCGGTATTCCTCACTCAACAAATTGGAAACACCCATCACAAATTTATTCATTCTAGACCTTGGGTTGGCTACCAAGTGGGGAGCATATTTAGAGAGTTGATTAAACTTGAGGGCATACTCTCTCATACTTAAGGACCCTTGTCTCAAATTCATGAACTCCACCAATTTGGCTTCCCTAAGCTTAAAAGAGAAGAACTGATTAGGAAAAGCCACCTTGAACACCTCCCAAAGCACCACATTATTGATTCCCTTCTCCTCCTTCCATTGATTAAACCATATTTGAGCCAATATTTGAGTTGGTAAGCCACCAACTCCTCCTTCTCTTCCGATATAACATCCATTAATGCCAAAACCTTACC
Organism: Solanum ossicruentum; assembly: GCA_025774065.1. Classification (NCBI taxonomy): domain Eukaryota; kingdom Viridiplantae; phylum Streptophyta; class Magnoliopsida; order Solanales; family Solanaceae; genus Solanum; species Solanum ossicruentum. The sequence goes on along the minus strand of JAOTQR010138763.1, from coordinate 16,664 downwards.
TCATCAATGAACTCTTGAGGGTCCCTATCCAACTTTGAACCATAGAATTTCAGGGATTCATCCTTATGAAGTCACTTACCCGAGATGCCGGTGTAGGAGCATGAGGGGCTTGGGCCCTTTGACTGGCTTGATTAGCTACAACTTGTACAAACAAAGTGAGAGCATCTCGGAGGTCACCATGAGCCAGTTGTCCCTTAGTTGTGTGGCCTGTTCGTTCTCTTGTGTGAGGCTTAATCTAGCAACGCAAAGAACAATCGTTAGGGGGGAAAACCTTACTTTAACTTCTATAGCACGATATAGAGTAAGAAGAAGGGAAACATTTCCTAAAACATCTCATAGCCTCTTACTCATAGTTGTGGTACATAACACAACCATGAATAATTCTCTAATCGATACGGTGTTTTAGATGCCAAGGATCTAACAACCTAGTGCTCTGATACCAACTTTTTCATGAACCAAGCCTAGGGCCTAGACGTGACACAATGCATGGGGAACCCAAAGAGATCCCAAGAAAGCCTTTTAATATATCATTACACATCTTTGGTCACTGAAGCAATAAAATACAATAAGAGTAGTACATAGGGATAACTACGGGTAAGATACATCTTTCATATCATCACACCAAGATTTAAGAGAGAGTCAAAGCTCATAACATTATACATAACATGTCCAACAACAACTCTAACCATAGAACTTAGCGGGGGCCAAGACAAGCAACCGGGCTCACCCTCATAGTCTAATGTACAATAAAGAAAGAGAGTCATAATACATAACATAAGAGCATAAACATTGTCCCCAGAATGGAGGACTCACCAACTAGGTTTAAGAGATCGTACTAGCCACGTGGAGGAGGATGATCAAGTGGGGCTTCGGTTCCTACATGGTGACATCATGTAGGCATAGAGTATGTGTTAGTACATTTGAATGTACTAAGTATGTTTGATGCAATGCAACAAGAGATGAGCACCATGAGCAAAATGCATAACATAGGCAATGAATAAGCATATAACAATATGGCATGTATGAATGATGGTTGAAGTAAAATCATGCTTATATAGATCCTAAAACATCCGTAAGGAGAGACCACTAATAGTGAATATCCAAGGCGTACCAGCTCCTTGGAGAGGCGAATGAGGTATGAACCCCTTAATTGGTTGATGAAGCACAAACCCCTCAACAAGGTTGATGAGGTACAAACCCCTAACATGGTTGATGAAGTACAAACTCCCTAATATGGTTATCAAGGTAAAAACCCCTCAATATGGTTGCACGGGCCTACCACCTCTTGAGCGAGGTGAATGAGGTACAAACCCCTCAATAAGGTCGCACAGGCCTACCACCTCTTGAGCGAGGTGATCGAGATTTAAACCCCTCAACAAGGTTACAAGAGCCTACAACCTCCCAAGTGAGGCTTGGTCAATTCCCAACAATATAGAGATAATATCATATACCTACATTCCTTTCATTGACATATAGCCATTCAACTCATAAGACATGCATTAGACCATCAATTACTCAAGAAAATCATAACAAGACATTTTATCAAACACTTGTTAAGTGTGTAGTGCTAGTGTAAATCAATACAATTCAAGAGTTTAATTATCTAGAAAATTGAATGTGAAACTATTAATAGATACTTAGTAACACCCTCAAGGAATATGCATCAAAACCCTTCATCAAACCTCATAATAGATCTTAAACTCATAACTTAAAACATGCTAAAACAACCATAATTTAACGAAATCCCAGCATAGTGTGCCATGAAATTCATAACAAGTAAGACCCATGAGTAAATCAACTTTAAATATGCAATTTTAGGTAAAAGGAAGCTTGGGCATCATGAGTAAAAGGAACCCATGAAAGAAACTCACATACCTTGACTTTGGAGAATCCTAGAAGATGATTGGAGATGGAGACTTGAAGATTGAATGAGAACCTTAAGATCCAGATGAATTTTGGGACTTGGAATTGGGAGATGAAATATTGTCTAAGTGTTTGAGAAAGTATTTGGGAATGTCTTGGATGATATGAGGGTGAAATAAGGCTAAGTATATGTATCTTTATGCATTAGAATACTTTGGCCCAAGACCCAAAAGCCTTGGACTGGACAAGAAAAACTACACACAAAATGAACTAAGGCGGGCCCTTGGCATTTCTCGCCAGGGGTGCGGAAACCTCACTAGAAATCACATTTTTGCAATTTTCAAATTTCGCTATGGTTTCTCTTAAATCTGGGTTAGACCCATCTCCCATTCAATTTGATCCCCTGAACAAGAATATGAAGTATATTTTTTATATCATTCACGGATTTTGTGATATATGGAAATTATGATTCTGGGCACTTCTAAGGCACATTTTCGAGCATTTTTTGGGGTTGTTTCATTTTCATTTAAGTTAGATTGCTTGTTCTTAATTCTATTGTGTAAGTGTTCAATTATTTCTTCTCAATTCATAATTCCTACATCTGCACATAGCATGAGTAGTTAAATACACAATTATGGTTGTGGGAACCATGAAGAACTAACAAAGTAAACCTGGATAATTCACAATTCTTGGAAGGCATATATGTATTTATTAATTAACACTCTTCATTTTGCATGTTTTCTACTAGTGGCCAATATTAGAACCTGCCTAGTGTTGCTGACTGGTCCAAGGTAGTAATGAATAGGAAACAAGATTAATTAATAGGATTCGATTGATGTATTCTCCTCTAATCAACCAATCTAGGCCAAGGGAAGGTTGTGCTGAGACCAATAGGTAATGATTAGTAATGCATACTCGGGAGATGGGCCAAGTCACCTAGTGAAATTCACCTCTCACCTTTGATCAAAGGACTTGGTGAACATAAATTACCGCCCTGTATGCTATACACTAGAAAAGAATTAGGTCATCCAGTGATATCGAGTTGTGGAATCATGAGGAACATAGTACCCTAGTTCTCTCCATTATTGACTTCTCTCTTGTGATAGTTTTTTTTAATTTTCTCATTAATTAATGTAAACCCCCTCCCCATTTGGTAATTAAGTAGAATAATTATTCTGATTTCATATTGGTGAATTCTCTTGAGTCTACGTATTCACTATGGGTTCGACCTAACCTTGGTTAGGTTATATATATAATGACAGTGACCACTTTTCCCACTGAAAGGGAGGTGTAACTTAGGCAACATTAAGATTGACGCTGTTGCTAGGGAATATGACTAAACTTAGTGAATTTATTAGTAATTCGAATGTTAGTCCTTATTTCCCTTATTTTACTTTTGTTTTTTTTTATTTGTTCATTTTTAGGGTGTATGGTAGTGTATGCAAAACATTCAGAGTCTAGGAAATCCTCAACTCCGTTTGATCCATAGATTCATAGAACGTTAAGAAGAATAGTCCAAGACAATGCCAATAATATGGCCAATGAAGCTCTGAATAGGAAATATAACAAGGATGCTGAGAATGAGAGCACACCCCCTTTGGAGGACATTACTAAACCCCTTCAGGATTTCAATGCCAATGCTTACCAGTGAAATCCATACAGGCTAAATCCTATGGCTATGGAGGTGACTGAAGCTATTGTGTTTCCACCACTATTGGTAGACACAAAGTTCACAGTCTCGAGTGTGTTACTTCAAATGCTACAGAACCATGGGCTATTTGCAAGCTTACCATTGGAGGATCCTAAAAGCCATCTATAGAATGTGGTATTCATCTATATGAGTGTGATGGGAACACAAAATATGTCTATGGGTGCTGTGGGACTTTGTGTCTTCCTATTGTCTCTTACGAGCAATGCTACATTATGGCTATCTGAGCTCCCGCATAGTTCGATCACCAGTTGGGAAAACTTGTCGAAGGCTTTTTAAGAGAGGTACTTCTCTAGCTAGAAGAAGCTCAAGTTGAATGACCAGATCAACAACTTCGAGCATCTTCCTGGTTATTCGATAAGAACTACTTGGGAGTGGTTCACAAAATGTCTGAGGAGCGTCCCTGACCAAAAAATAATTCATGAAGCCTTGGTGAAGATCTTCTACCGTGACCTTGATGATAGCAGTCAGACTTATGTTGACATTATCATGGGGTGTATGATTCTGGATCAGCCATTTGCGAGGATTGAAGAGCGAGTGGAAAGATGGTTAAGACAGATCGTGCATCGGGACAGCGAGATAGAGCATCTACTAAGAGTTCGTATGCTGTCAGCGTGGGTCCATAGCAAGCTAGAACTAAAGAAGAAATCATGTAGCAGCTTTTTTATATGTATATAGGTATGAAAGTGATGATGAAGCAGAACTAACAGAGAGTGAATGGAGTGGTTCATGCACCCATGTACAAGGAGCCATATTATGGTGAGGGTTCATGTTTTGTTACTGATTAGATGCAGGGGTTTCTGGACCAACATCAAGGGTCCAATCAGGACTATTGGTGCCAAGGTCAAGGAAACCAAGGTCGAAACTTTGGTAGAGATGGAGCTTACAGGGACAATCGTAAACGTTACTATGATAGGACCAAGGGTTCAGATGCATATTGGAGTCACAGAGAAGGCTTCATAAATGGCCCTTATGTGCCACAACATAGCTATGACGTAGGTGCAAGCAGTTCCAAAATTGAGGAGATGTTTGATTTCTTGTTGAAGAAGGCTAGGACACAGGATGAGACACTAAGGGGCATGAAATCAGTGATTTCAAGTATTAATTAGAAAATAGAGTCTCACTCTGTGGCTATCAAACAACTGAAGAAACAGTTTGGTCAAGTGTCAACTCAACTTAATCAGTATTAGAGGGATACACTGCCTAGCAACACATTATAAAATACTAAAAATGAAGAGCAGTGTATGGCGGTTACTATTCAGGGTGGTAAGAGCACCATTTATCCTCCCACGCCAGTTGATGTAGAAGGTGTTCAAGAGGAGATGGTTACGGCCACGGATGTAAATAAAGGAGATTATAGTGGCAAAGATAGGGTAAGTGAAGTAGCTGACGCGCCACAGAGTTGAAGCCCATTCCTGCGCCTCCTCCTCCCTTCCCTCAAGGAATCAAAAAGAGGGAGGAGGGAGGCAAATTCAAGCACTTTCTGTCCATGTTGAAGCAGCTCTCCATCAACATCCCACTTATTAAGGCATTCTAGAAGATACCAGGATATTCTAAGTAGATGAAGGACTTGGTCACCAAAAACTACATTGTGAGTCAGGGAGCTTTTCCAAGAGCTCCAACGTTGTAGTGCTTTTGCTATTAGGTCCTTGGTTCAGAAGAGAGAATATCCGGGTGCTTTCACCATACCTTACACCATTGGAGATATGGAGTTCACAAGGGCACTATATGATCTAGGTGCTAGCATTAATCTGATGCCCCTTGTGATCTACAAGAAGTTTGGATTGGGGGCCCCTACTCCAACTACCATGCGATTACTGATGGTGGATCGCATAGTGAAAAAGCCTGTGACGAAACTATATGATGTATTGGTAAAAGTGGAAAAGTTCATATTCCCCACAAACTTTGTGATCCTGGATTGCAAAGTTCACTTTGAGGACCCAATCATCTTGGCAAGACCATTCCTAGCCACTGGACGAGAACTTATGGCTATGAAGCTGGTCAACTCAGGTTTAGATTGAATGAAAAAGAAGTTATCTTCAACATCTGTCAATCCCTGAAGTGTCTAGATGATTTGAAAAGTGAAGTTTGGGCAATTGGTGAAATCTAAGTAATCAACATACCAAATTCATACCGCAACAATAAATTAGGTGCTACGTGGGAGGCAACCCAAGTTTTTGATCTAACAATTTAGTTATAGGTTTACTTTTAGTTTTTGGATTCATAGGTAGTTTATTTTATCTGATTTTTAATTATAATTTCGGACATTGGACTAGTTGCATATAGGATAACAATGTACATTCTGAAGAGTATGTAGGTACAAGACTAAATCAACCATTGAGTCTAAGAAGAGCATCAAGTTGAGTCTCTACGATAGGGTTTACGGGCCGTAAACTACTTTAGGACCTATACCCTATCTCATAGAGACTTCTAGTGAGTAGAAAAATTATACACTCCAGTCCACGAGCTGACTTTATGATTTGTAGCTCAAACTATGGGTTGTGAATAGGGCTTTGGACCCAGGTAAGTTTTTAAAAAAATTTTGCTAAGTGCTGAGGTCTCTACGACTAACTCTATGAGCCTTAAAATACTTTATGACTTATAGACTAGTTCGTGAAACCTTGTCCTGAATACTAGGGTTTGAATGTTCTATGAAACCATGATTTATGGGTTGTAAAACACTATACGACCCGTAATCGGGGTTTCGTAGAATCCAGGCCCAGTAATGTTAAGTTGATCCAGTCAATATATAAATAAAGGGGTCAAATTATTTGAACCCATTTTTGACCTAAAATTACCAAATTAGCCAACCTAACCCCCCCTCATGTTTTCGATCACCACCGACCACCGCAGACCTATTTTCTGGCAAGAATTTAGCGACCTACGATTTTGAGCCAAACCACCACCTCCTCCTCCTCCTCCTCCTCCTTCTTCACTTTAATCTTAAATCTAAGTAAGTTCTCAGTTTAGTTAACACCTATAATTTTCCTTGTATGAACCATTGGTTTGAAAATTGTAGGGGATATAGTGTTTATACCCAATAATCCATGTCGAATTTAATTTGTTCTAGTTTAAATTAGGTTGTCCATCTTTGAATTGTTGATTAAGTCTAAAATTAGGCACTTTGGCCTTGGGCAAATGTTTTGGATAATTGTTGTGCTTATTGAGTCACTCACTATATGTAATTGAATGATTGTGTTTGTGAATTGGTGAGGTGATGATATAAGTATATGATCTTAATTGAAATAAATTAGAAGTGGTTGGAATCATAGGATAATTCATGCTTTATTTTTTTTGAAGGGGTATATGTATGTTGAACATGTTGAGGGGATGGTTGTGGTATGAAAATTATGCTGGTGCATGAGTATTTGCTTCAATGGTAGTTTATTTGTTGAAAAAGTCATTTAGGGTCCATGTGATAGGTTTAGAAACTCAAGTGACTGAGTTTTCTAGTTCACGAGTGGCTTTTACGGCTCATGGCTCATTTGACAAGTCATAATTGTCCCTCATGCAAAATTCCAAAAATGTGATGTTCTTGAGTGTCCATAAGATGAGTATGAATCATAAATCACTTTACAGCTCGTAGATAGGTCTTGTAGATTCCTACCTAGAAATAATTACTCATTGAAAACCTCTACGACCTAGTCTACCACTCGTAAATCATTTTACAAGTCATACCTATTCTTGTAGACTTTCCAGTAATAAAAATTGTCTAAACCACTTGTTTATGAAGGCTCTTTATGGCTTGTAGTATCCACTATGACTCATAAATGTCATTCCGCAAAGCCCCTCTGCAACTCAGCTCAGATAATTTTTTGCAGTGCAATTTAGATTTGTTGGGCTAATCAGTGTGTGTATATGTTTATGTTTCAGGTGCTATTGCTCCAGAAGCCAAATGTGACGAGATCCAGGCCCTAAACAGTGGCTCAGAGATGAGCCTTCTGTTGATGAGCAGGCCACCCAACTGAGTGGCTCACTGCAGGAGTTGGATGTTAGCTTGAACCCCTAGGTAACCAAACCACAGACTAGAACTGCTGCCACAGATGGTCCTACTTAGGCTTTTGTTGCTCTCACTCCCCATTTTGAGAAGAGAGGCAGTGACGAGAGCAGTTTACCACAGATGACTCCATCCAAAGAGGAGTCTAGCTGTGAGGGAGGCTCTGAGGACAGATCTGAGGCAGAGTCTTCTATCACCCCATGATCATCACTATCTACACCATATGCCCTCACTAGTCAGTTGTGCATTGAGGGCATGAAGGACATATGTAAAGAGGGCATGTAGCCAAAAGAGCAGGGTAAGACATCCAGCTCTATCTATAAGGATCCCCAAGTGATATCTGACACACTCGATAGTGTCCTAGGTCTCCAAGACTCAATGAATCAATATAGGATTCAATTGCTCACACATGCACTTAGACCATACTCCATGACCATGTTCAGGTAGTTTTGTGCCTCTTATGTAGCCACTATCTAGATTTCTCTTCCCAAGGGGAAGAAGCCCCTCGCTTAGCCCTGACTAACTGAGATGAAAATGAGGTGCCAACAGGTGGACTTGTCAGAGACCACCATCCACCAAATATTATTTGGGCTAGAGTTCCCTTCCCCTAGATCCACCACAGAGTTTAACTACAAGGTAGGGAAGACATGGATCCTACTCATGATGAAAGATCCTGAGGGATGATCCACTTTGATGAGATAGGTGGCTAGGTACATTCTTGAGCAGGGTTCAGAACCTGCATGAGTTAGCACTTGCTTGTAGCCTATCATCAAGGCTTTACTCAGTTTCCTTGCCAAGTTCTGGTGGGTGGTTGTTTGTTCATGCATCCGACTGACACTTGCTGATGATACTCTAACTCTAGAGCATGCGGTCTTGCTTGCCGGCATCTTAGCTAGCTATAAGATTGACTGGCCCACCTCGTTGCTGCGCAGATTTATGAGGACACACTGAAGAGGTCTACCTCTATCCCACTCTTTCACTTGATACACAAGCTCTGTCTAGAGTGGAGGGTGAAGATACTACATCAATTAAACCAGATAATTGAGGCCCAACATACACTGGATCCCATCTTGATCAAGGCTGAAGAGAACTCGGTGGCACTCTGGCGAGCACGACCTCCACCTATGCCTGAGATGTTTACCCTAACTCTACTACTTGAAGGTTCTGAGACTTCCACCACTACTGCTACTGCTACTGAGGAACGACCCCTGAAACCCAAGAAAGTCGAGAAAAGGGTGCCCAGTATTGTTGTTCTTACACCACAGGCCATAACTTCACAGACTACTACTGCTTTCATGATCTACGTATCCACTACATCTATACATGTCTTAGTGCAGAGGATATCACATGTTGAGTCATAATTGACTGAACTTGTTCATTAGATGAGGCCATGGGTTCGCTAGGCTATTGCAGACTCGGCGGGTCGGAGTCAAGTATTTGCAGTCACCACTATTCAGGATCATATCACTATCATGGATGCCCTTTTAGAAACCTTTAAAGAGAGGGTATAGTGGAGAGTAGGCGAGGCCTGGTGTTTAGATCTATCGGCTTTGTAGATACAGGTCTAGTAGTTCTGAGCTGACATGATAACAACACTTGCGGCACCATTTGCACTACCAGAGACTATACCTTTGGTGTCAATGATTGACTTATTTGCTCTTGAGAAGCCTATCCAGTCTTCTTGCAGGAAGTGACCCCTCACAGAGGATGATCAGCCAGATGAGAGATGTGTACATGACAGGTCTCATAGAGGAGGAGGAGGAGCTTGAGCTTATCTTGAGGTGATCAAGACATGATGAGTAGATGAGACGAGCTCGAGTGTTAGAGTAGGTGAGGGGTGATGGCCACTTCGGACGGTGTATCACTGCTGAGCACTACTTCACAAGAGGAGGGTGGCCAGACTCATCCACACACTGGCGCTTAGGCGCCCAGGTATGCTTTTTGACCCCTTATATGCTATTTTATTTTTTTATTTTGTGCACTAGGGATAATGTACATCTTTTTCAATGGGATGTGGGTAGTTATGGGCCTCAATGACGTTTGAGTAGCTTGGGTCCATAACTACCCCAATTTTGATCCTCGAGTTTTCTTGCATGGTTAAATTTTCCCTATGGATATTTACTTTATGTTAAACTAGCACATTCAGGATGTTTAGATAATATTTGTAGCATATAGTACCAATACTTGTGGCACATAACATGTTTTTGTGTTTTATTTGTAAAAAATGATACCTACCAAAAAATTTAATTAGTTGTTATATAGCAACCATGCATGTTTAGGTGTGTAACAATGTTTGTTCTGACAAGTGAGGGTAAATTGAGATGAAAAGCATGATCTGAGAGTCTTTTGTTGATGATGTATGTAGTGCCATTTGAGTGTGAGCATAATTTGCTAAATTTATGTGTTTTGTGCTAAATTAGAACTTGCCCTGTTACTCTAAGTTAGATTGTAGATTAATTAGATTTGGAAAGGATCTTAGGCCATTGTTTTTAGTAGTCCACTTAGTATAAAATGATCAACCAAAATAGATATAATCCCTTATACCTAATGTTTGAGCATAAGATGTACCTAATCTTTGAAAGCACCTAATTAACCTAGCCTTGTTAGTTATAGAATCCTAAAATTGGGTCCTTCCTTGAACATTGTGCACCTTGACTAAGGCAAAAAGCCTATGTTGAGGGTGTCTACCAAAATGGCCTTGGTTCTGACTACGAATAGCGTGCACCTCAACACAGGTTAAAAGCCTAAGTTGAGGATGGATGGTGTAAGTGGAAAATTAAGAAAATAAGGGGGTGAGTTAGTAATACAGAGAAAAAGAAAAAACAATCTTGTACTAGCTACAAGAAAAATGAGTGATGCCTTTGTTGTAAGCTAAAAAGCAAAATGAAGTGTAGAAACAAGGGGAAAAGCAAAAAAATGAAAAGAAAGCGCTCCATCATCACTTCTATCCCTATACGAATTGGTCAAGATCTTGCATAATTTCTTCATTGATCTTTGCTTGCTTCGAATCAACACTGACAATGTATGAACATTTGGTGGATGCTCTATCTCTCCGCCCTCACACACGATTAGTCTTGACCACTCTCTCCATCATTTCTGCTATCCTTACGGATGACTAATCTAAGAATATGCCCTCCATGATAGTGTCAGCAAAAGCCTTACTGTTCTCATCAAGGGCACCATAGAAGACCTCCACCAAGGCATCATCAAATATCTTGTGGTCTGGGACAGTCCTTAACGATTTGGTAAACTACTGCCAATTTGTACTGATTGAATCACCAGGAAGTTGCTCAAAGTTGTTGATCTAGTCCTTCAACTTGAGTTTCATCTATCAAGGGATGTACCTTTCTGAAAAAGGCCTTCTGTATATCTATCGAACTGGTGTTCGAACTCTGTGGGAGTTTAGATGGCCATAATGCTGCATTAATTGTAAGAGAAAATAGGAAGATATGAAGTCTTACAACATCCATAGATAGATTATGTGTTACCATCATGCTCTTGCAGACGAATGCAATATTGTGTAATGGCTATGAGGATCCTCTGATGGTAAGGCCGTATATAGCCCACGGTTCTGCGGCATCCAAAGCAACTCACTCGAGATTGTGAACTTTGTGTCTACTGGTAGTGGTGGAAACGCAATAACTCTAGTCACCTCTATAGCCACATGATTTAGCCTATATTGGTTCCACTGATAAGTATTGATATTAAAATCCTAAGGTTGTGGAGGAATATCCTCAAGAAGAGGTGGATTCTCTTGATCAACATTTGTATTCTCTTTCCTATTCAAAGCTGCATTAGCTATATTATTGGCATTTTCTTTGGCCATTTCCCTCAATGTTTTGTGAATCTCTAGGTCAAATGGGGTCAAGGGCCTGCCTCGGCTTCGTGTATTGTGCATACACTACACTGACACCCTGCAAAGAAAACAAAAAGAAAAACTAAACATAAAATGTGGGAAAGAAGGATTAATAACCAAATTACTACGAATAACTAAGTGTAGTCGTATTCCCCAACAACAGCGCCAAAATCTTGATGTCGCCAAGTTACACGTCCTTTTAGAGGATAAAATGATCACTATTAAGAAATAGAACCTAACCAATATTAGGATCGAACCCACAGGGAATATGTAAACTCAAGAGAATTCAATGATTGCAATTCAAGTAGTTAACCAACTTACTTCCCTAAATGAGGGAAGGGGTTTTGTAATGATCATCGAAAAATAAACTAAACTAACACAAGAGAGAAATCAATATTGGGAGAAACTAGGGTATTCTATTTCCCATGATTTCCTAACTTAGTATCACCGGATAATCCAATTCTTTTCTAGTGTGTAGCATGCACGACACTAAGTTAAGTTCACCAAGACCTTTGGTCAAAGGTGAGACGTGAATTTCACTATGTGACTTAGCCATCTCTGTAGTGTGCATTACTAATCCTTACTTGTTAGTCCCAATACAACCTCCCATTGGCCCAGTTTAGTTGATTAGACGAGAACACATCAATCGAATCCTGTTAATTAATCTCTTTTACTATTTATTACTACCTTGGTCCAGTCAGTAACACTAGGCAAGTTCTAATATTGGCCTTCACTAGAAAACATGCAAAACAAAAAGAATTAATTAATACATGCATAAACACTTTCCAAAAATTATGAATTATCCATTTTTACCTTATTATTTCTTCATGGTTCCCACAACCCTAGTTGTGAATTTAGCTACTCATGATTTGTGTAGATGCAAGAATTGTGAATTTGAAGTACATAATTGAATACTTACACTATTGAATACGAACAAGCAGATCCAACTTCAGAAAGAATCATAAGATTAAAGATGAAATTGAAGTACATGTGTTTTCAAAATCTCTCCACAGTAATCTCACTATTTCCTCTCTATAATTACTGAGTTTTCTGAATAATGAGTTTTGTGAGCACTATGTGAAAACTTATGAAAAATAACCTAAAAAACCTATTTATGGTAAGGACAATACAAGTCCTAAATGAAATTGGATGACTGGTAAGCATGCCTCACGAATGGGGTTTACGGGCCGTATTGCATTCTACAATCCATAATCAGGGTATCATACAGTGTTACTAGAAATTTGGAATTCAAGTCTACGACTCCGCTCTATGACTCGTAAAGTGGTTTACGACCCGTAAGGGAGTTTCGTCTGATGAATCTTCAGAAAGTCCCAATCTCTCATCCTCATGGCATGAACCATGGTCTACGACTCATAAATCATTCCACGACTTATCTCTATATTCGTAAAACCAACTTCAAAAGATTATCCCCTCAGTGAAATAGCCCACAAAACCATTTCACATCCTGTAGAATAACATACGGCCTGTAAAGGGTCTCATACTGCATCAAATATCAACAACTTCTGTATTTCATCCCAAAATCAAGGCCATACGTGGAAGATAACATGAAAAAAACATAAAACCAACTAACATCGCATTAACAACACACAAATTCCAAGTTTTAAGCATCAAAAGTGTTGTATTTTAACAATACACCATGGATACAATCTCTTCAGTGTGAAGGCCCTACCCTGAGGTTTATTAAATAACAGTTTCCTTATTCCATTTCCTATTAGTATCATTGATTAAATCCATGAAATCATTATCTAATTATTATAATTTGAGTAATCAATTCACAAATATTCCATCAATTATGCCTCAATCCCAAAATAATGCAGATATGTTATTCAAATCTTATATATCAATTTTACTCTACTCAGTCTTATTTATATCATTGGCATAACAAGACTATTTCTTGTCTTTCTTTCAATATAAAGTTCAATCAAATAGAGTTAACAACAAATATCAAACAAGCTCATAAAATCTAGAGCACAATTGAGTAATTACATCATCAGTAAATTCTAGAGCATAATCTAGGGATTGCATTAAGGGAAAAAAAACACACAAACACATAGAGTAAAGTTTTTGGTAGGGTTTTGATCAAGGGAAAAAAAATAAACACAGAGAGTAAAGTTTTTGGTAGGGTTTCGATTAAGGGCAAAAAATAAACACTAACAGTCAAGTTTTCGTGGTAAGGTTTGCATAAGGGCAAAGAACCTACAAAAATGGATTGTGGGGTTCTTATTAATGGAAAAATGAACACAAACAGTCAATGGTTGGGTTTCGATGAATGGCAAAAAAAAGTTAATGGAAATTTGGGTTCGACAACAAAAATAGTTAGTGGTCAGGTCCCCACAACCCTAGTTTTAGGTTTAGACTAGCATATTCAAGATAAATAACCCACAACCATATAAAGAAATCCTGATAAAAACTTACTGTTGATAAAGTGATGAACTCACAGATTAAAATCTCAAAGAGTTGATCAAAATCCAAGAAATCAATGTAAATAAGCCCAAAATAGTGTTCTTACGTTGTTCTCTCTCCCTTACAGTCAAACACCACTAAAGATGTAATAAAAATAACGTGGGTGTGTTTGTGTGTGTGTGTGTGTATGTATATATATATATATATATATATATATATATATATATATATATATATATATATATAAGGAAAAAGATAATCCAACTTAAAATAGGAAAATAGGTGTCGGTATAGGTACAGGCGACTACATAGCCTATGAGGCTCCTAACAGACTGTGAAATGGTCTGTGATCTTGTACTTAGCCATCAAATCTCATTACTTCCTCATGCTTGATCCACACAGTTCGTGATGAGGGTTCACGGTCTGTGACCCTTGCCTTATGCATTTTACGTGTTGTCAACTTAGCCTTTAGCACCACGACCCTCCTCATGGTCCGTGGTGTGTCACACAACCCGTGAGAGGGGCCCATTGAATCTTCCTTGCAAAATTTCTTTGCTTTACGGTGGTACCAATTCAAATTCACATTAACTTGATAGGATGGGACACGACCTGTGCTAGTTCCTATGACCCATAAAAAGCACCGTGGGATGTGCCTTAATCTCTTTTATTTTTCTTTGTTCTAGCCATGCCTTGGCAAGCTAAATGTGACGCTACGGTGAGCCTCATGATCCATCTTATGTCACACGGGTCGTGCAAGTTAACTCCGTTTATTACTTTGTGTGCCAAGCCAAGTCCACGTGCCCTCCCATAGTCCATGTGATGCTATACGGGTCGTGGAGGCCTCCATATGCCAACACTTATGCTCTTTTTATTCATTTTCTTGCACTTCACCCATTATTTCATGCCTTAACAGTTTTCCCGAAAAATAACAAAAAATACACATCAAACCAACAAATTTGCTTGAGAATGTGCAAAAATACTATGTTTAAAGCATTACTAGAGTCGTATATCTATGACTCATCAACACCCTTAACTTAGAATAATTGCTTGTCATCAAACAATGACTAGTCAAAAAAATAACGCATAAATACAAGTGCTCAATTAGGACTATAGGTAACCTCTCAAATTTTAACACATATGCCTAGAAAACATGCTTAAATGTGCTTACACCCCAAACATACCCACATAAATCAAGGTATGCATCATAGCATGTACGATTAGCCCACATAAGATCAAGAGCAAAGATAAACAAGTTGTATTAGCAACCAATCAGTGCACTGATAGTAACTTCACAGCAACAAAGTCTCAAACACAATATATCAATGTAAAACAAAGAATGAAATGTAGACACTCACTATCGCATGTGAATTTCACTAGACACACAAGTATCAACTATATGCTTAACGTTATTTTCACCACCTTGGCACTTGAATGACCTTTTTAGGATCACATTAGGACTTTTGTGACTTGTAACGCAGGCTTAGGCTACGATGAGGTACATTTTGGATCAATTGACTAATTAGCCCCTCCAAGACATTCCTTTGGATTAGCCATCTATTTTTGTCCTCCAACTCTTATTGTCCCTATTTTTCCATCTTAAGTGATTTCCATTTTCACTTATTCTTGTTCTTCATTTTCTTTTTGGGTCTTTTGTTTTGCCTATGGTCACACCCTAAAATTTTCTTCTCCACTTATCACTTGGCTCTTTTCCACACTTGTTTTTCTACTATTTCTACAATATCCACCCTCAGCTTAGGCTTGTGGCCTAGGTTGACGTTCACAATGTCTTTTTAAAGGACCCTGGCCAATATAAGCCTCCCTTAACTTATACTTTTGGCCTCGCCTGAGGTTCACAATGTCCTTGGAGAGACCAAGGCCAAAGTAATGATTTGTAGATAGATTGGGAAGGTGAGTTGGGTGATTACAAAGAAAAGGTCTATTCAGGCTTAACTTTTGGTTCAAAGGTGACAATTTTCATTTGGTTGGTCAAATTTTTTCTAAGTGAATTGTTAACAAAAATGACCTAAGATCGTATTTTAATTTAGTCATTCAGTTGTTTTAGTGGGACTAACTAGAAAATTCTAGCTTAGAAGTGCATCCACTGAATTAAGCAAATAAGTTCACACACACGTGGAACATCCCCTACTCTAGTTAGCACTAATCAACATGGTCATGCTTCATTCATAGAGATGTTAACCATGCAATGGGTACCATACTTTTTAGAAATCATACGAGCTAGTCGGGATGGGATGCATGTACATACAAGCTTTTTGTAACATTTTTAACTTGGGGCTTTTTTCACAAAGCAAAACATGGGTTACCCTAGACTCCTATAAACACTTATATCTATAAAAATATCACAATGTAAACATGTTAGTTCAACTAGATAGTACATTTGAGGAAAAAGAAACATGGCAAGAAAAACTCTCAAGTCGTAGGATGCCCTACCCCTTCCAACAAGATGGTGTAGTGGCCTCACTACACCATACCCAGGGATAATGTACAAATAGAAAATAGAACATACCTGGGACACCCTAGGCATGTCACACCCCTCCGTGGGGTCGTGACTAGTGCCCGATAGGGGCACGTAAACACATACTAAGCCAAATTCCTCTATAAACATAGCCTGGAATTCTACCGAAAGTTCGGCAGAGTTTCCTCTATTTTATTGACTATCCACACCTGCAGCAGCTCCCAGAATACACAAAAAAATACATACATATATACATTCACATAATGATGCGGACCGACAAGGTCTCCGCTGCGGTCCTGCCGCCTAATAGAGTATCAAACATATACAATCACGTCTCACACTA